>PQWD01003338.1:0-47652 GCA_019425675.1 Leucinodes orbonalis
ATTTCGTAAACCTCAAATTATACCTATGAAAAAGTTGCGTTTCGTAAACATTTAATTTCTTTATAAATTTAATCCCATTTGGTAAACTTTGTAACTATTGTTATTTTTGTACGGTACAGTCAGTGTCAAATTAAATTGAAAGTAGATAAGGTTTTTAAAACTTCACAGTATTGAGATAGATTCTCGATCAACAAAAATCAGTTAATGTGTGCGTGAAATAAATATGGCATGCGTTATCTTTATGGTTTCGAGTTAGGTAATTATATTCTTCAAGCTACGGCATCAGGCATTTATATACTAATTAAATAAACTACTAATTTCCGATACGCCAAGTATAACATTTTAAAATAATTTTTATTTTTTAATTTTTGAAACTTATGGATCGATTTTGCCGGGACTTTATTTGCAGGTAGCTGATGTTATAAAGAAAAACTAGGCTTCTTTTAGTTTACAAAAACTAATTTTAGGAAAATACAGTTGCGCGCCAGCTGCGTTCCTTATGAAGTGATTTTAATAATTAGCTGACACCCTGGATAAATACAGGCTACGTTTAAACGTACACGTACGTTCCCCGTGGTACATTGACAATATTCAACATACTCCGCTAAATGACTACAGCATACATAACCGTTAACTGGTACCACGAATTGTTCAGTTCTCGTAAAACAGAGTCATAACAAAAACGGCCCACTTCGTGTAACTACGAGCACTAACGGGGCGTCATGTTGGCCACACTGCGATTGCACATTGCGCCTTTATTATTATAACGTTGGCACACATGATCCACGCGGGAGATTTGCCAAGGGAACCGTGGTTTTTCCAAATATTTGTTAAAGTTACACCTAAATAAGGGTAAATATTTTCGTTGATCCTTTATTTAATCCTGTGTAAATTTGACAGATTTTAAAGATTATTTATTAGTAAGTAGTTATAATACAGACATCCGAATATACAATGTATATTCGAATTATATCTATCTATTATATATATCTGTATTGGGAAATCTGTGAGTTATAAGAAGAGTTTTTATATGCAAACGAAATCAACATAGGGTAGGTGCTGTATTACTATCATTGTATGTTTTTGTTCCTATATGAATTATAACTAACAGGTATCTTATAAAGCTATACATGGTTTTACTGTTGGACACTTTGAATATTATTGCTGTTTCGCGCCTTTTCAGTGCCAAAATGGTGGATGCTAGTATTAGCGAAATGGCCGCCGAGCTAGGTACCGTTTAAACTATAAAGTGTGCAATAAGTGATTGTTCTCGTTATTTATCGCTATTTTAAAAGCAGCTGTAAGTGCATCAGTAATCCCCATTGCAACAGTTTATTTTACTTACAGTTTAAAAAATGGCGGCCCGATTCGATTGTCCTAAAAATTCAGATATATTGTCTGTCGGACTGTTCACATATATTTTAATTTTTACACATTTCAAGCTTCGCAAAACATTGGACATTACAGGGCAATTTAAGTTTTGAACGACAAATAAAATATACAAATTAATTCTAAGATTTCATATACGTAAATATGTTTTGTTATAGGGTGCAAAATTTCTTTCTGTTGGCTACTCAAATTATTTAGAAGATGTAGCCATATGTAAAATTATTTTCTGATTATTGGAATTTTCCATTGAGAACACGTTCATTGAACTGATAAATTAGCCAAGTTCATCAGTGAAGACAAAAATATGCTGAAAAGAAACAAAATTGTCTTTCTCTTTTGATGTTAGCGTGATGGATTTTCCATATTTCTCTCAAGGTTTTATTATCAAGAAATGTCAGTATACATTTTACCTTATGGTAAATGACATCTGTTGGCAAATGTGATATATAAATACTTGTGATTTTTCACTGCCTGTATCACCCTATATATAGGAACATAGCTTTGATAAGCCATGTGGGTATTGATTGAGAAAGGCTTTTACACCAAGGGTTTCGAGTTTGATCCTCTTGTAATACAAACATCTGTGTTGCATGAACATATCTCTTTGTATTAGTCTGGGTGTTTCTATGTATAACAAGTATGTATTTAAAAACAATAGGACATATTTTATATGCGTAGTTTGGCATCCGTATAATAAGCAAGCATTGCTCAGAGCAGGGCTTGATGGCATTTTGTGAATGTCTATGGATATATATTATACTATAGCTTTACTTATAGTAAACTAAACTGTTATTATGAATTGGGGCAAATTAGAATCGGTTATTATATCTGCATAGTAAAAGCAGGCTCGGCTAGCCGAAAAATATATAATAAGAAAGACAAATAAAATAATAATAAAAACAACACCTTTTTTAACAAATCGCATGAGTACTATTTATAATCGAATATCTTTTCTCATAAGCCAGCACATGAACGGCTGGTGTAAAAATCTAAGCACGATTTGGAATATTTGATCTTTTATAGTATAATTCCTAGCACTTTGTAAAATTTAGCGTGTTTTCTAGATAAAAGAAGAAAAATTAAATAGAAAATATCATCAAAATAGAAAGTTATTTGGCAATATCAAAGGCTCCCGTCCTCAGTGACTCGGCGTGATTTGCTACTTTTTGAGCCCACAAGTCAATCCCAAATTAAATAAGATGGATACTGATCCATCCTTGTAAGGGTTCCCTTTAAAGATGGGTATTTACGAAAGGAAATATTAAATGATAGTATCAATAATACATGTGTTTGAGGAAACTGTTGTTCATCCAATAAACAAATAAGCATGTTGGTTTTTATACGAATAGTACGGTACCCAGAATGAAATATCCGACAAAATTCGGCTGGGGTGCAACGGTTGAGATTTGAAGAATATTAATTTACAAAAATGTTCTAGCAGTTATAATACATTTCAGAACGAATTCTTAAAGAAGTTTGAAATATGTTTATGATGTGCCTGACATAAATTCAATATATTCCCACCACAATTTCAACCATGTTCACTCACGATAGAGTTTAAAAACTAATGTATTTTAAAAAACCTTATGGCCGTTATTGGTTTAAATCTTCCTAAAGGATAACTTATAATAAGATAAGGAGCACTTATTATTTTTATATGTTAACTTATTGTCGGTGTAGTTTTCAGCTATCTTTAAAAACGAAAAACTAATGAATATTTTACCGATATTTCTTTTTTAATTTATCTATAAGGTACTTATTATTAGTGGTAATCTTCCTTTGACCTAAGCAGATGAAAAAAAATTATATTTTTGTTTTTTATTTGGTGAATTGATGAATTTGTATGGGTGTAACTTACCTGAAATAAAGATTATTATATATTATTATATTCAATGTAGATCAGGAAAAGGCTAAAGCTATCATAGTTTAGGATTATACATAAAAACTGATAAGAACTTGCAGCATGAAAATCAGTAAGTCCTTTTATTAATTATAAAATTGCATGATTAAAGCAGCAATGGACTGCAATAGTTTACGACAGCGATTACAAAAAATTTATTCCTATTAAAGATATGATTGCCTTTCTTAGGCCTTCAATAAATTACTGATAGGTTTTCTGGTGCGTGTTAGCAAGTCGTTAGAGCCTTCATCGTATACTTATACAGTTACTCGTAGATCGCATCAATATTGAGCAGAAACATGTATCTTTTGAGCGACGGTTCCATCAACTAGCCAAGGCGATGCTATTTACGAAAAATTGCTTCAAATTATGAAAACTTATATCGTGTTGCTTAGAATTCATTTTCTTTTCGGTACTCCTTTTTATATCATACCGCTAAATCGACTTCTCATTACGAAGTTAATTGTAATGTATCAATAGAAGTTAGCCGGTACTAAAACCACAGGTATACCCTATTTTAAGTGCCGACAACAATATAAAATGTTGATTTACCCAAAAACTTTGTTCATAGCAATAAGTATGTTCTTTCTTTGCAAAAATATTTAACTTATGGTTCGATTTCTCTTTAGCTTTACTAATGTCGGGTCCTAATCAAACATATTAACCTCGTTATAATTCTCCGATATAATATTGCTTGTGAAGTACGAGTAATTGGTTACTCATTAGATGAACATTGCTCATTAGGGGAACACTCGGCTAATTAGATCAAAAACACGGATACGAACATGTGATTTTCTGTTCATATTAGATACTACAACTTTGTTAGGATTATATTCGATACTACGTTTCTGTAAACATTTTCTTGCTGTATTTATTTTATTTCAACGTGCAACACTGAGCGTAATATCTTGGTAACTTATTCTTTTCTCCTTTTATAAGAAATCTCAATTCCAATTTCGAGAACACGCTTTCGTGACTTTGAAGTTTCTGGTTATGCAAAGTCCCATCCCATACTTATCATCACCAGGTAAATATATATTATTTCGTAACAGATACTTTAAGAGCATCATTAATAACTAATAAATATCCACTGACATACACACAGTCGGTGGCTCAATGGTGTGGACTGTTGCCCTCCTACCGGGAGGGCTGAGGATCATATCCCCTCACTGTATTTGATCCACGTACCAATGTATTTTCGAATTTTCGAAATTATATGTACGTCATCCGACGCTCTTACGGTGAAGGAAAACATCGTGAGGAAACCTTCATGCACACCTACGAAGAGATTCTAAGGTTGTGTGTGAAGTCGTTCAATCCGCACTGGGCCCGCGTGGACGACTTAGACCTCATCACCCTATACGGGTAGGCTCGTGCCCCTCGGTGGGGACGTTTAATGAGCTGATGATGATACAGCGCTATCTAGCCCTAAGTTAAGCGTGAAGCTTGAATTATGGGCACTAAACAACTGATAAACATACTTATATATTTTCTTTTGTAAATTTTCATATAATACATAGAAAAATATACTGTCGTATTGAACCCAGAACCCTTGCTGTAGTAACCGACGACAAAACAATAACAACAAATAGCTCGTCAAACTAATCATCATCATCAGCTCATTAAACGTCCCCACCGAGGGGCACGAGCCTACCCGTATAGGGTGATTAGGCCTTAGTCGTCCACGCGGGCCCAGTGCGGATTGGACGACTTCACACAAAATATATATCTCTCCGCAGGCGTGCATGAAGGTTTCCTCACGATGTTTTCCTTCACCGTAAGAGCGTCAAATAACGTACATATAATTTCGAAAATTCGAAAACACATCGGTACGTGGCGGGATTTGAACTTCAGCCCTCCCGGTAGGAGGGCAACAGTCCACACCATTGAGCCACCGTCGCTTAGACTAATAGTTATAGTTTAATAGAAACTACCATCAATAATTTTAACGTTGTCTCTTACTAGGAAATATTATTGACGAGCATCCTAGAAATTGGAATTAACCCTTAACTTACGAAAAGGACTTTGCAGGACTTCGCTCCTTAGGGATGAATATGGTATAGACATTCAACGAATATAATTTAAATATGTGTTTCCTGAGCCTATCAATCGATGGCATATTGAATTCATATAATGCATAGTTCAGAATCCCGCTGGTGTAGAATTAATTAATGTTCATAATAAGTTGAAAGTCTTAGACAAAATACGGTCAGAGTTTTATGTGTGAGAGCAATGCTTTGGTTAGTTAAACTAATGTTACTTAAGGATTTAACATTTAATTTGATGACCCATGTGGTGTAATTGGTTGAGACGTCGGCTCTTACACCAGGATCCGGGTTCGATCGCTGGGCTGTACAAATATTTGTGCATGAACATGTCTGGTTGTATTGGCCTAGATGTACAGGGAAATATGAATAATGTATCTAATTACAAAACAATATAAGTATGTAGTGTCGGTGGCGATATGGTGTGGACTGTTGCCCTCCTACCGGGAGGACTGTGGTTCAAATCCCGCCACGTACCAATGTGTTTCCGAATTTTCGAAATTATATGAACGCTAACCGACGCTCTTAAGGTGAAGGAAAACATCGTGAGGAAACCTTCACGCACGTCTGCGAAGAGATTCAAAGATTGTGCTTGAAGTCCTCCAATCCGCACTGGGCCCGTGTGGACGACTAAGGCCTAATCACCCTATACGGGTAGACACTTTCTTTAGATAAATATACGCTCATTCGAAATATGTGTGTGTGCTGTCACTGCATTCGAAACACTTTTTTCGGTTGTTTTGTGAACATATCACGAATCTATACTTTTTACATCATTGGCCCTAACTCGGTATCGCATATTTCAGAACTCAATTTATATTAGCTACCCCTCTTAACACGCTTAAATAAAGTTAACAAAAGGCACAAAGTTACGTAACAAGTCCACTGCTAAGCAGCTCTAAGTATTTATAAGCAGACTTGATCTTTACGACATCATAAAATACGGTTCATATAAAAAAGACCGTTTATACTGTGAAGTTTGAAACAAGCGACATCCCAGTCAATTCACGCTTGCAGTTTAGATAATCTGGAAGATAACAAGTGTCGCCTGAATCCAGTCTAGTAAGAGTCTAGACATCTCCAAGTCGTTTCGGATAAGCTCTAAATGTGTTTCGAGATACTTCACAATCAGTCCTTAATAATATTTCCATATTTCTCACAGTTTTGCAAACATTTTATGGATATTTATGAAAATAGATTCAGATTTTACAAAAATATCAACTTGGCAACACCATTATTTGGGAGTAGTGCCCTGATGGATAAATAAAAGAAATTTGATTTCATTGTCTCTGTTTTGTAAAGAAATAAATATATAATTTTGTATTATCGTGGCACTTAGAAAAAATTTTGTTTAATTCGTTATTAATAAATTTTCTTCTTTGTCTTACTCAATGTTTTTTACAGAAGGAAATAAATTGTACGAGAACAACTTGACTTGTAATGAAACGTGTATGCCAGACACATAGACCAGGCAATAGGAAGTGTCATTTATTACTCATAGTCCCTTTATTACATAATTATTTTATTAATGTATCTTTTATTTTTTTTATCAAATTGTACTAAAAATAAACTGAAATCTAATCTAAGCAATATTATTTTACCGTTGCTATGCAATCCGCAATTCAAAAATAAATGGGGAAAACTAATCGAGGAAAAATTTCCTTTCACGATTAAAATTTCCCAAAATTACACAGTTAAGGAAACGTCATAAACAATATTAAAACCCTTCAACTGTTAAAATTAAAATTCGTGTTTTTTTTAACCTGTAGTTACACTCATAATTACGCTGTGAACCTAAATTGTACACACACTCAAAGGTTTATCATTAGGTTTAACGAACAGTATTTATTTATTGCATTCCAGATGACACAGCTGTTACATAATCAATTTAGATAATATAATATGTAAACATCATGTGGAGATGTTAGAGGCACAGCAACATGGAAATCAGAGAGCAGATATCTTATCATAATATTTTTAATTAATTAATTGATCATAAAAATTTTTCATTATCATTTTAATATTCATTTATTTCGTAATAGCACTTTTTTATAAGATATATCTAGAAAATGATTGGGTCGTAGCCAATGATATAATAAATATAATATCATTAGCCGTAATCCCTCACGCGGGCATATAGCGACTACACTCCTTCAAAAAGTCAAGTTTCTCCACGAGACTTGGATCCATGACTCCCGGATAACCGATCGATCAAAATCGAACGCTGTTTTAATTAGTAGACCACGGAGGTACTCGATAGCTAAAGCTATTCATACGTAGACAGTTAAAAGGTTTTTTACATACAAGTACAAAGGGAATAAAATACTGAGCTGCAGAGACACTGCTCCCATTCAAAATGTTATCTTAATGGACCCATTTGAGTGCAAATCGTTAAATTTTAAACGACACGATTGGATTCTGGTTATGTTCAACGGATAATTTGTGTTCACTTACCATATCCAGATAGTTTTGATTCGTTATCTGGAATGTCTGAAAAGGGTAGAATAAGAATCAGAATTCTGTGTTTAATGCAGCTAGTTAGTAGACACATAATGCCAATTTGATAAGTTTTGTCAGACGCAAATAAACATGACAATAATATATTCAAAGACTCGCGGAGATAAATGGCTCCATAAACAAATCGAAAAAATCGTGAGGAAACCTGCGTGATTCAAAGGTTGTGCGTCAAGTTAGCCAATCTGTACTGGGCTCATGTGGACGACTTACCCTTAACGGGTTGACTCGTGCCCCTCGATGAGGACGTTTATGAGCTGATGCTGATGGAACAAATCGAGTAAATTTTCTTATTATGACTTTTCGTGATACGTCTTCGAGCTATAATGTTATATATTAAAATCAGTGTATAGTTCAAGTCATCTCAAGTAGGCCACAAAAAGTGTCAGTAAAGTGTAACTCCTTTGCTGAAACTCAAAAAGATAAGGACAATTCATCCATCAAGATGAGTTTGCTATCATTTATAACATACTGCATCCTTTGAAAAAAATAAATTAATGGCTTCATAAAACTACCTAAAACATAAAATGTGGTCTCGATGTACATTACTTTAATCATTTACATTGTACTATTTTTGATTAGGTATTGATGCATAGCTCACATTCCAGAGAGCTAAGCCAATATATTGTTACGATTTAACGTAATTAAAATGACATTAAATATGGCGGCTTATGTGTGACGTCAGTCCACCATAGAGTGTGACATGCGAATTGTCAAATAGTAAAGAGTCTAGTATGTTCTAGATAATTCGCGAACTTTGTATAATGACGTCGACGCTTGAAGCTTAGCGGATGGACGGGTATATAAGGCGGACCGATGGGTGCGCCAGCAGTCTTGTGTTCTACTAAAGAGCGAACGAAGAGCGAAGTAGCTGTGACTACAAGGAAGAAGCGAGTGATAAAGCGATATCTAAGGGATCGTCGAGTGTGATATAACAGTGTTAAGAGTTAACGAGTGATTCTACTACTTCTACGTGTGTGTGCGGTAATTATACGGACTCATCAAGTGTTGTGTTACAGTGTGTAGTGTTAATTACTGATTATTGTGTGTGCGTTAATTGACTAATTAGTGAGAGTGTAAGGGTAATCAGTGTTGTGTGTAATTGATAGTGGTAAACTAATAAAGCTTGTTACCGTGTTATTCTTCGTGTTTGGAAATAATTTATCCAGAACCCCCAGCTCGTAACAATATGTTACGCACTTAACAAACATTAAAGTGGTATGATAGTTATCATTAACATTAAGCTTAACTTTAAAGTTTTATTTTTAGTCCGCATTATTAACAAATCAATAGCATGTTATTTACAGGATTTATCGACGATTGTTTATTGCCAATGCGCTAATGGTTTCCGCGAACACATTCTGTTTGTAATCAAATGGTTCATGCCAACGCCGTGAATCAATTGGAAACAAATCCAACAAACGATTGTTAAAATTAGAATAATCATGAATAGACGCTTTGTCAACACCATCGCAAATGTTCGAGCGTGGATTTGAATACGCCTGCACATGAGTTTGTGTTATTGCCAAAATTTAGGACAGTGGCGTCCATATGTTTATTTGCAAGGTAATTTAGTCAAACTCAAACACAAAATATTTTTATTCAAATGAATATTTTAGACACTTTTGGATTGCCAATTATTTTTATTACATTTTTCATAACTCTACCACTGATTCGGATTTAGCAGGAGCTTCTAGAAGAGCCGGTTAGATTTGTAACTAAGGCTGAAAAGTGTTTTTCAGTTTACTGCCGGCTCTCTCTCTCTCTCTCTTCAATCTATCGTAGTCCACTGCTAGACATAGGTCTCCCCTATTTTACGCCAGATATACCGGTCCTCCGCTTTCTTCATCCAGCCTCCACCAGCGACCTTTCGCTAGTCGCCGGTCCGTCGGGCTGGAGGGCGTCCTACACTACGCTTGCCATGACGCGGTCCCCACTCTAGAACTTGTCTGTTACTACTCCAACGGCCATCGGTTCTACGACATACGTGACCAGCCCACTGCCACTTCAACTTGCTGATCCGGTGGTCTATGTCGGTAACTTTAATTATCTTACGGATTAAATCATTTCTGATCTTATACCTAAGAGAGGCCCCAAGTATAGCTCTCGCCCATTGCACGTTGAGTGACTTTGAACTTGTGAACCTATCCCGCAGTCAGTGTCCCTGTCTCAGCTGCGTATGTTAGCATAGGTAGTTCCGTCTTTAAGCATTGCGGAATCGTTGACGTTAGGACATGACGGACCGCCGGCTATTTCTAGACTCACTAACTACTAGGCAATGGTAGTGATTTCATTTTTGTTTACATCTATCAATATCGCTATTGAATATCCAGTATATTTGTAATCGCAGTGTGTTACGGACCTAACCATCCATTTCTCCATCAATCGTTACTTGGAATAGAGGCCCTAAAAATAGCTTTGTATATTTGACGCGACCACGACGAGTGCTAAGATAACAAAAGGTGACGAAACAGGGCGCGCCGCTTGCGCAAGAGACTGAGCGTGCGCATATAAAACTGTTGTTCTGAAGTTGTTTCTTAAGCACGAATACTGTAAATGTAATTTTCTAACTCGAAATTCTATTATATAACTTAGCATACTGAGTTTTTACTATAAGTGTAACTCCACCTGGTGGTAATTGATAGAAAGAAAGATCATTTATTTGCTCATTTTAAATATTTTTATAGAATGTAAATATAAAGCTAAAATGTAAAAAAAAAAACAATTCAAAACATAATAATTCAATAAAACCAATAGTAGTTCAATATCAATAATCAACAAACACAAATAAATATCATAAAATCAATACATTAATTACAATTTATCATTAAATAAATCCTTAACTGAATAGTAAGATTTAGTCAAATCCAATCATGTAGTTTCCTTTTCATTATCACCATCATCATCATCATTAGCTCATTAAACGTCCCACCGAGGGCACGAGCCTACCCGTATAGGGTGACTAGGCCTTAGTCCACGCGGGCCCAGTGCTGATTGGACGACTTCACACACAACCTTCGAATCTCTTCGCAGGCGTGCATGAAGGTTTCCTCACGATGTTTTCCTTCACCGTAAGAGCGTCGGATAACGTACATATATTTTTCGAAAATTCGAAAATACATTGGTACGTGTCGGGATTTGAACCTCAGCCCTCCCGGTAGGAAGGCGACAGTCCACACCACTGAGCCACCGACGCTCTCAGCCACCGACGCTCTCAATCGCTTTTCATTATATTAAGAGGTAAGTTTTTAAAGCTGTCCGGTTATTTATTAAAAATTTAAATAGCCATAACATGAGGACTATTTTGAAATAATATTATCTTCATACTAGGCAGTAATATTCTATTTGCATGTCAGGTTGGCATGTTTTTATATTTACCTCTCATCGTAAATTCATGCGAATTTTGTTGTACAAAGATACGCCTGATCATGACAGAAGTTGTATTGAAGAAAATTAATAACAGGAGGCGGTCATTATTTTCCGTCAAAACTGCTCTGAGCCAGTCCCCATTCATGCACACAAATGTTTGTACTGCCCGGGATGGAACCCGGAACCCTTGGTGTAACAGCCGAAGTCTCAACAATTACACCACATGGGTCGTCATATGTTGGTATGTCATAAACCTGGTCAAAAACAAACTATACTTACGTCGCGCTAAATACCGCGTTTTACTGCGTCATGCTTTGATGTTTACAAGCATAGTATTTTAAAACTGAAATTACGCGCATTAATTGAGTTATCAGCAGGTGCGCACGCGCCGCTCCAGTACATTTTATCATGTTCTGCGCAATTTGCATTTTTATGATCAATAAGTGGTAACAGTCATTTTAACATTACCAGTTTATTTTCGGTACACTTTATATTGTGCAATAACAAAATGCGTACAAACACGATAAAATTAATCGTTAATTTCGAACATTACCATTTCATCTATTCTCTACGAAACGTGTTGTATTAAAAATAACAAATCTTAATCGTTCAAGTGACTTTGCATATGTGAACATGAATATGTTTATATTGTAATTACATTAGTAAAAACACATCCACTTCATTATCGTCATCATCACATCAGCTCATTATACGTGCCCACCGAGGGGCACGAGCCTACCCGTAAATGGTGTATTGGCCTTATTCATCCAGGCCCAGAGCGGATTGGCCGATTTCACGCACATCCTTTGAATCTCTCCTCGTAGGCGTCCGCAGGTATCCTCACGATGTTTTCCTTTACCGTAAGAGCGTCGAAAAAACGTTCTTATAATTGCGAAAATTTTAAAAGACATTGAAACGTGGCGGGATTTGAACTGCGCCCTCCGGATTGGTAGACAATCACACCAATACCACCCTGATAGCCACCAACGCTGACATTCACATACGTATACATCCTACTACTATTATAAAGGCGAAAGTTTGTAAGTATGGATGTTTGTTACTCTTTCACGTAAAAACTACTGAATGGATTTGAATGAAACTTTACCACAATATAGCTTATACATCAGAATAACACATAGGCTAAATTTTTGAGGTTTCTAATGTGAGGTCGTAATAAAACACATTTTTTGCGCTTACATTGCAAACGCTGACTGAATCCTACAAGATAGATCAAAACAATGTACTACAGTATTGTACAACTTAAAAAGGTCTTCAAAAAAGTCCGTGATGGTAAATGAACCTGAAGTCCATGCGAACGAAGTCGCGGGCAAAAGCTAGTATACACATAAATAAAACACGTAAATCGACCTCTATTACTCAGTAAAACATTTCATTAATGGAAATTAATATTTTTTCATTTTATTTTCACAAAAAATTGGAAGCAGCTATGGCCATTCTCAAAACAAAACCAACATTCGATATATCGTAATGACTCGATTTTTTGTGTAAAATATTCGATTTGGCATAAAAGCGAGCGTGCAGTGCTGACGGCGCGCCACAGCTCAATTTATGGCGGTCGCTGCGCGCAGCAGTTTTTCAGCTTGCGCTGCCATATCGCTGTTGTACTCTATACATAATTTAGGGATTTGTAAACGGACAACAGAGCCTTATAATATAAAAAAAAGATCGTCAAAGTCAAATAAATTCAAATAACGAATTTTATAATGTTGCTTCTCTTCAGTTTGTAGTTAAAATTGAAATTAAATTGTATTTTTAAAACATATAAGTACATACTTAATGCATGAAATAGCAGAAAATATTGATTTGAATCAAAATTATAGTTAAACAGATTACTAAGAAAACGTTTTGAAAAATGCAAACAGCTTTAAAACCGTAGGTAGCTTCGTAATAAAATATGTTTATTTAAGGAAATTAAAGTAAACTGTAATTTACTTTGAAATTTACATCAAATTTACATCAAAATTTTGCAATTTCAAAGATACCTGTAAATTTATAGTCAACATCTATTGGGGTTTTCATTTAAGAAGCCTTTGAATTTAGATTTAATATTTTTTATAATTTCTTATCGTCGTTATCCTCTTGGACATAAAAGCAGTAGTTAGTAGCTTATTTAGAACACACTGATGATCCAATTGCATATTTGAACGTGTTAAAAATATTACTTAAGTGTGTTAAAGTGACCACAAGGTAACAAAGACTCGTCAGTACTAGAAATTAATTTGACCAAATAACTCAGTTTAAACTTTGCCTATTAAATTGGTAATGTAGGCAAGAATTTGCTTCATTTTACGACTAGACCTCTATAAAATTAGACAGCGCCATTCCTCAAATTTGTCAAATGAATTCTTTAGACTCGCAAACCGCAAATCAAGTCTGACCACAAACAGAAGTACGTTGAATGTGCTCATTATTTTAGAATTATTTGTTACCGGAATTCCATGTTAATAACTACTGAATAACAAATAATCCGCTTTGCCAATTTGGCAACGGGGATATTGGTTAGCCATTCCAATGTTTAGTCATTCGTTGACTGATTAGTGTTGTTGTTGGTGAATTGTTAAATAAGTATCCCTT
Organism: Leucinodes orbonalis; assembly: GCA_019425675.1. Lineage (NCBI taxonomy): Eukaryota > Metazoa > Arthropoda > Insecta > Lepidoptera > Crambidae > Leucinodes > Leucinodes orbonalis. The sequence goes on from PQWD01003338.1 coordinate 13,813, forward strand.
TGAAAATCGTGTTGTTCCATGTAAATGGCATTCCATTTAATGATTAGTTCATTAACGATTGATGTCTACTGTGACACAAGGCAATCCATAGATCATCAAGTATGTTTTTTTAAAAATCTGATCTGGCAGATAAGAATCTTTAACAAGCAGATAGCATTTTAGAACTAAGAATTCTTTGTTCCTTAGAAAATTTAAATTTTGAAATTGCAAATGTCCATGGACGGCTGTAACACTTTCCATCAGGTTCCCTGTGATATAAAGAAAAATGCTTCTAAATAAAACATTTTGCTTCTAAGCTGAATAATATACTACTGTCATTACGGGTTACAGCTTAATTTGTTGTGAGCACCTTTCACATTGTGCTGTTGCTTGTGGTAACTTAAAAAAGTTGTCAAACTCTGAATATATTTTGATCACATTGACAAGTTAGCAAGTTTGAGAATCGAATTAAATAAGGCTTTAAATGAATTTTTAGGGTCGAAAAAATAACTAATTGTAAAGAATCATTGCGCAAAACAATATGAAACCAACTGCACTCATTTCCTACCTTTTCCGGCAGCTCTGCCGAGAATACACGGTTTATTTGTTTAAAATTCGGTGCATGAATAAGCTAAACGTGATTATTTGGACTTGTGACAGACGCCAAAGATTGAATACGTGCCTCGCAGGCGCGCGCGCGGATATCTCCGCTTGTGTCAATAGCACATGAGCTTATGCCGGTGTATTTTGGTGGAATGATACACACGGTGACAGTAGCAATGGTAGTAAGGATGAGACAGTACATTTATCAAGTTTCATTATTATCATTAATGCCTCATCACATTAGCTCAATATACGTCCCCACCGAGGGGCACGAGCCTACCCGTGTATAAACCGTAGCCGTCCACGCAGGCCCAGTGCGGATTGGTCGACTTCACTCACAACCTTCGTTTTTTCTTCGCAGGGGTGCGAAGGTTTCCTCACGATGTTTTCCTTTACCGTAAGAGCGTCGGATAAACGTATATTTAATTTCGAAAATTCATTGGTACGAGGCGGGATTGCAACCTGTGCCCTCCAGATCAGAAGGCAACAGTCCACACCAATGAGCCACCACCGCTTTCGTTACTGCCTAATATATACAATGCTGAATCAAATAAAATATTATAATTCTTTAGTTTTTACTTGGATCTATGTAATTATTTGTTTATTAAAGGCACTTTTAAGTATTTTCATCTCAAATTTATTTATTATGAAATTTATGAAGTAGTCGAATTATATTCCTTCAAATTCAAATTCAAAATTCTTTATTCAAATTAGCTTACAAAAAGCACTTATGAACGGCAAAAAATATACAAAATATAATAAAAACAATTAAAATACTAAACTAAAAATATGAATTTTGATGCTTTGAAAAAAAGCGTTCAGTGGATTGGCCTGTTGAGTCCTTCATTTAGTTATCGCAAGATATCTACATAAGATAACAAAACATAATTGAGATTTGTGCTTCACTACCAAATCGCCATAGGCCCTCGAAAACTAAACTATTGCTCAATATAACAAATATCACTTTGTTTACTTTTTGCACATCCAAAGCAAAACAAACTCGTACAAGTTTTACGCTATCGTATTTGGCGGTACGGTTTTATTCCCGCGAAATCCGCAACCGGCTATCCGGCAGATGTATGGCCATTTGATGCCGGCCTAGATAAACGGCTCTCGCGATATTTACGGTATGTTTGTACCTGAATATAGAACTGGGCGAGGGCTTAACCAGTATACTTGACCTGTGTTTAAGTGTTGTTTGAGTTTGTGGCGTTTCTGAACGCACCCGGAATTTGGTGGTAAAATAGGTAGAATCCTCAGGGAATGGCGGGAAAGTGGAATGGCTTCTCGTCGGTTTTGTTTTATTTACTAAATTTAATGTATAATAATGGTGGATTATTAACCGTCGAGTGTTTATGAAGAAGCGCGAGTGTTGGCAAATAAAACGAAACAGGTCACTTTGAGTTCTCGAAAGAAGTCCGCGTAAGGCTTTAGTTACGTCCTAAATCCTGTTTTGAAAATAATAGCGAATTTATTTCAACAAGTTTTAATAAAAGTATACAATTTTATCGTTTTAAAAATCCCAATGAATGTCCAAAAAAAACTTAATCATAAAACGAAAGCAACACGACTATGAATTATAAATACGATATGTTATGCTCCTTAAAAAGTTAGTGCAAACACGTATGTGGAATCAAGCCACGAAACTGCAGGCGCACAATATGCACATCTGCTTGCACGTCCCCAGATTAAACTGGAATTAAAATGAGACTGGAAAAGTTGTTCGTTGTGTTTTGAAGAGACAATCCTAGTTTATCACCGGTTGCGGTTAAAATAAAATGTTACATTATATTTTGTAATAACAGGGTGTTAGTGTTTACTTCAATTATGAAGCATATGTTTAATATTATCTAAAATATAATGTTTTTTATAGCTTAAGAAATATTCATTTTTCATTATATTTGTAAAACTAATAGTTAATTAAGAAAAGTGTCCTTCTCAAAATTGCAGCGCCCTTATAACAGGGTCTAAAATGTTTTGATCCACCAAACTACTGTACCTAGATTTATAGAGCAATAAAATATATGCGGGCCGTGGACCTGGTATTTTGTATGCGTCCGTATTTTTGCAAATAATTAATATTAGTATACATTCTAAACTTTAAATCGCTTACTTTTATAACCTTATATTTTAATACAAATTTCGAAAAAAATATTTTTGGACAAAATATTTCACACAATATTCAATAAATTACTTTTGTAATGAATTACATTACAGTAACTTCAACTTCAAGTATAACTTCAGTATTAGCCCATCAACTTCGTCTTTAATATGTTCTTATTCATAGGTATCACAAAGGCAATCTTAGACCCACATCATCTAGACAATATGATTTCCATCGTCTTTGTTTATGATCATGTCCCGCTTAGGGGTTTAAAATTAGTTATGGGCTTCAATTTCACGCCACAGCCCATCAACTAGTTTATTCGCAGCTATTTATCTCCTCTCCCGAAGGCCTCTATCACTCAATCGGACCTTGTCTGCGATGGGATAAATATTTTTGCTTAAATCGATGCGTGACGTGTGCGTAAAGGTTTTGTTTCAATTTATTTTATTTATTTAACTGGATGTTGTTATGACCGAAACAAAATTTTGAAACCTAACTAACATTTATAAATCCTTAAACTAAGTCTGAAACTCCCATTTGCAAATCCATTATCCACGTAAAATTTAATTCAACAAAATAACCCTACGCTGTCGGCTAATGAAATTGTTTTCCTTTCCTGGAACTTTTGCAGTATCGAATACCTTTCAGAGGCATTTAATACTGGGAAACTTTCAGAATACCCCTCGTATGAATATTTTAGTCATAGTTTTTGCTTTGTCCCATATATTAATATTGTATTGTTGGATTTCAGAATTTCTTTTAACCAGGTACAAACTTTCTAGTATTAAAGGTGAGAAATGTTTCATAACTATTAAGTTTATCCTTATATATACACAAAACGCAATATAAAACACTAAAGATTTCAACAATCTTCGATGGATTATATGCTTAAAAATGACTTTATTGTCGCTACAAAAATCCATTTATAAACTCTGTCCTTGCCTTCTCATACGCGTAGTCTTCTACTTTTTTTGCCTTTTTCAAATATTATCACGAATTGAGGTCACGTAAAAGGAGTCTCGAAGTCTGAGCTCCGAAGCGGAAGACCATGCTACATAGCGCTGTGTTACAGCTAAAATAAACATGTTTTGCAGTTAGTACGTCGACGTCGCTTAATAACCTTATTTGCTTAACCGCAATCGCAACTGAACCGAGGTTCGGGAATATCTAAGTATACATTTAAGCTTCAAAATACAAACTTAATACATAAGTATTTTTATTAATGGTGCTCTTGTAGCTTGGTGGTGGTGCTTTTAGTATCTTCTCAGTCGTACACTCTTGTCAGAGTGGTTGTTGTTAAGTATCAGGCAGTGTTTATGACAAAGTCACTCTTGTGATACGTCGCCATGCAGCTCTTTACTAGTTTATTAATGTTAATTGACCAATTATAAAACTCTTAAACGTAGCGAGAAAATAATATTTTAAAACATGCATAAATAAAAGAAGTTTCTGTTTTATTTTTTAGAACATTTGAATTTGATTTCATTTGGATTAGAGCGTCGGTGGTTCATTGGTGTGGACTGTTGCCTTCCAATTTGGAGGGTGCAAGTTCCAATTCCGCCACGCACCAATGTATTTTCGAAATTATATGGACGACTAAGGCTTTTACACCCATTACTGGTGCCCCTTGTGATGATGATGATGAGATGATGATGATATGATAAACATTTGCCATCTTCACAAACTGGCGTTAGTAAAATTACGAGTATAATTATCAGTTTCTGACATATAGATTTATACCCGTCGAACATATCCAAAAAATAATCAAAACAATACACAGATTCCCCAAAACAAAACAAGTCAGTACAATACCAGTCATATGTATAACGCGGACAAACAAAATCACAATTTGTCGGGTCGAATGTTTGCCGAACCTTGGTCCAAACCATCACTCGATTAAGTTTGCCAACCTGATGTCGTCACGTCTATTCCTGTTGGGAACATAACAGCTGTTAGTTTAAGAGCCTGTCAATTGCCTAAGCGCTGGTTATTGTTGAATATGTTATTCTCTATTTTTAGGTTTCGTAGGTTACGTAAACTCGCAAAGAGTTCGCAGTTAAAGTAAATTTGGAAATTTGAACCGTCTCAATATATGTAGTTTAAAACAGAGGCTTTAAGTTTGAATGAAAGTAAATTAGAAAAAAATCGCACCACGATATCGACCATCTACAAAGTGACAGTTTTTTAAGTTGAACTCGGCCTGTAATATAATCATCACCTAGACTAACGTGTATGCAGATCACCACTCCTCCTCAACACCAGTTTATTCGCCATGTCAACTAAAGTGAAGCAAAGATGAGTTCGATGTTGGCGTACTGGGAACAATCCGTCCTCTTCTCCTCAATTTCTCCTATTTTACATCCATAAAAATATCTTTAGAGTAACTGTTGTTTAATAAAATAAGTTAAACAGTCTCCACTCCAAATTGGTCGCTAAATTGGAATTATAGTATAGTAAGGTACGTAGCTCAATGGTGTGAACTGTTGCCCTCCTACCGGGAGGGCTAAGGTTTTAATCCCGCCACATACCAATGAGTATTCGAAATTATATGTACGTTATCCGACGCTCTTACGTTGAAGAAAAACATCGTGAGAAAAATTGCGGCAAGCCTGCGAGGAGATTCAAAGGTTGTGTGTGAAGTCGTTCAATCCGCACTGGGCCCACGTGGATGACTCAGGCCTAAACACCCTTACGGGTATGCTCGTGCCCCTCGGTGGGGACGTTTAATGAGCTGATGATGATGAAGGTACGTAGGAAAATAACAAATGCAAGGCTTATTTACAACGCGAATGAACTTGAGAAAACCATAAAATAAATTAGCATTCGGACGACGAAAAATGTGCAATTGCACCTAGTGTGAGTAAACAGGTTTACGAGGGCGCGCGCGGCGCATTCGTAATGAGACGCGTGTTGAGGCAGCCTAACTCACAACATTGTTTCTTGCGGAGCGATTGCTTCAGATATAATCAGGATAATATATTGTAGGTTAACGGATTTAATTTATCACTATCATCAGCTCATATTACGTCCCCACAGAGGGGCACGAGTCTATCCGTAAAGGGTAAGCCTTAGTTGTCCATTCGAGTCCAGTGCGGATATGCCGACTTTACGCACAACTTTTAATTCTCTTCTTAGACATCAATGAACGAAAAAAGTGTTCTGAATGCTGTGACACACATACACATATTTCGAATGAGCGTACATTTACCTAAACAAAAGAGTACAAACTGTACTCTCTTCGGCGGTTCGGTTTTGAGGCACGGATGGCGTATTTACCTTTATATATACAGAATATCATTGGTAGACATGGGCAAGGTTTCCTCATGATGTTTTCCTTCACCACACGAACGTCAGACGAACGTACATATAATTTCAAGTTACCTAAGTCAAAATCGATTTCTCCAAATTGGGCTTACAAAACGCACTTCATAAAATATATAAAATCTCTGCCCGCAAAAGCGTGTCTAAAGGATTACTAATAAAGACCTACAAATCCCAACTAAAACCTCCTAAGACGGTCTGACCCAGTTATGTGATTTGCTGCTCAAACAATATGAGATAATATATAATTTATATGCAAATTTAAGGTATCGCACTGCGCGACACTGATGTATTGGTGGCGTGCATTTGACACACTGGTTTGTTTCGGTGTTTGATGACAGACGACTTAGGATTGCAATAAATAAATGGAATTCAATAGAGTAAAAATTCTAGCTGAAGCGGCCATTGAATTATAAATAAAACGCAATTTACGAATAAGTAGTTTGCAAATTTATTTTATTATTTATTTATTAAGGACAACCACTGAAACAAAACAATCACTGAATATACAAGTTTGGTTACATAAATCTAAGTTTAGTGCTAAAGTGATGTGTTAATATAGGCTGCCACGACATGCATAAGAAAAAGAATCTAAAATTTAAAATTAAATTAAAATTTTAAACACATGCTGCAACTGTGGCAGCTGCAGAAGCCCTACGATTATTAGTCTTGGGATCAAGAAATTTCCACTAATGCAGCCACCAAAGAAGCAGCACAGTAGTATTAACAATAATACTTAATATTAGTATGCCACAGAAATATAAATAAATATTACTTTGCATTGTACGCAATCGATCTCGCGAAATCTCTTGACTTATCTTATACATAAGTCACAGACTTATAAATAAGTCACAGAGTAAAATGAATTGGTGGTATAATGAGTAAAACTTACGATGATGGCAATGGTGATTTCTACGAAAAGTCTGCAATAATATAATCTTCTTAGAAATGTATGAGAATGACTCATCGTATTTTCTCATACTTGTTGGACATCAAAATGTTTTTATGGTATTTTTATATGGTGAGTGTTATTTACTTGGCTGAAATATTACATGACACAAAGTGTCCATGAAAAATCTGTTAAAATGTTATTTTGAATCATGCAAACCCAAATTTATTAAACATACGTGTAAAAAAGCCTCTGTTCTTTATTCGCGTATTTTCCTTTGATAGGTACGAGATGTTTAAATCGAAAAACCTTTTATCAGGGAAATATTAAGTCGTTTCGCCGTGACCCATAAATATTAATGAAAGATTATCTACCCATTATAGACGTTGAAAACTTTTCTGAACAAATTGATTAATTTTCAAAGGGTATGAATTTATTAACCTCCATATTCATAGTCGGTACTTTTTTATTTCAACGAAAATATTTTTCAATATAGCAAACCATCTGATGGTAATATGAAATCTATTGAATAACCGTGTTACTAAAGATGGACCATAGTTAAGTTGCTTTCTTAGATTTATATAGGTTTCAAACGCACTGTAGTTTAATTAATTAGACTAAATCTATCGTCCTGTTTTTGACTATTATTCCCTCAATGAAAAGACAAATCCGTACGTTGTGGCTTTTGAACCTTGATGATATTAGATAATATTAAATTTTGCTTCATCATCAGCTCATTAAACGACCCCACCGAGGGGCACGAGCCTACACGTATAGGGTGATTAGGCCTTAGTCGTCCACGCGGGCCCAGTGCGGATTGGACAACTTCACACACAACCTTCGAATCTCTTCGCAGGCGTGCATGAAGGTTTCCTCACGATGCTTTCCTTCACCGTAAGAGCATCGGATAACGTACTTATATTTTTTGAAAATTCGAAAATACATTGGTACGTGTCGGGATTTGAACCTCAGCCCTCCCGGTAGGAAGGCGACAGTCCACACCATTGAGCCACTGACGCTCTCAAAATTTTGCTTAAATTTTACATAATCAGAATAATGTAGTAACCTGATTACTCATACGTATAGATTTGTAATTAGTATTCTTCCTTTTATCATATTGTTATACTTTAATATAGTGTCTCTTGAAACTGTATATCTTTCAATAATAAATAAATCTTGTATTTTGGAAGTAATAAGTTGTCTGAAATAAATGTTTGTAATAATTATTGTGACATTGATGTTAAGTAATACCGTTTCTATTTGAGTAAACTTCACTCACTGGCCCATCAAGTATTATATCGACCCAATTTGATCCTATTAGGAGAATACTGTGAGAACCAATATGTCATTAGATAAAGAGGCACTTTTCTAGCCTTTGTTATAATCATGTCGCAAGTATAATAATAGATGGCTAAATAATTCAAGCTTCTTTAAACTATTTAGCCATTGACGTCAACCCCTAAGACAATCCTCTAATTTACAAAATGTTTATCAATATGAAAGCTGGCATTTGATGTCGGATTCGTTTATTTTCATTATTTAATTTGTTAATACCAATGTTTCATTGAATCGATTGCTGTGACACAGAAAGTTCATGAAATAGAACCTTCATAAAAATAAACTGCACTGAACATAAAAATGTTTTCGTTTGTTTGTTTCAGAACCATAAACTCTGCGGGCGATAGCTTTGGGACTTCGCAACTATCTAGGTAGTATAAACTATTGTCTCTACGATGCCGAAACTATTTTTACATTCTTAGAAAATTCATGGTGATAAATTTCAAAGTGTATTTCGTTTTAAGTAAAAAGGTATATGAATGCAAATTTAAGTTACCAATAGGTAAAGCATCAGCTAAAATGCTTCACGAGTATTTGGAGAAATCTTTAAAATAGCCATCGAGAATAAGTTTCAAACGTTTTCTAGTTTAATAGAAAAAAAATTATTACGAGAAACATGGAAGATTAGGTAACAGTATAGTTGTTTTATAGTTTCACATATTTTGCCAAGTAATTGCCATTTAACTTTAACGATAAGGTCACATAACATTACTTGATGAAGTCATAAACATCGTAGATTATAAACATCGTAGATGAATAAATAATAATAAATAAATATCCACTGACATTCACACTGCGCCATCTAGCCCCAAGTTAAGCGTGAAGCCTGTATTATGGGTACTAAACAACGGATAAATATACTTGATTACATTTTTTTTTCGTAAATACATACATATCATACATAGAAAACACCCAGATCATTACAAACAGACATGTTCATGCACACAAATGTTTGTACTGCCCGGGGATCGAACCCGGAACCCTTGGTGTTGCAGCGGACCTCTCAACCGCAACACCAAATGGGTCGTCATCGTCATCGTAGATAGATCGTATTTTCCAGTAGACATGCATACAATTTCCTATCGAACAATGGAGAATTGAACATTTTGATACTTTCTACTAATATAAATATTACTTTAATCACAACACATGTACCAGTTTGTATATCATTCTATTGTAATTATGCTCTAATTAAATTAAAAGCCCATATCCATTCTATTCAAAGCAATCTGCCCGAAATATTCATAGAAACCAACCTCCTTTATTTGTGATCCGCCAAGTTAAGGCAATTAGATTTGAAGTTTACCATTTAATGTCTCTAAAGGCATAATTTAAATTATGAAGTGTTAATTAAGCTGGAGAATCAAGATAAGAGCTGGCTGGGCAGATTCACCAAACCCATGTTACTGTTTAATCTAACAACTATCGACTTTGGATCATCTTATCCACTAGGGTTGCCAGTAGTCGTGGGTCGTTGTCGATTTTAACGAGAACGCGACGTAACCCCTTTTGTCTCGGCAACGGTTTCCTCCTAACAGTTCTAGTTGCTACTGGTTTCATTGTTGCACGAACGATGTCGTTTCGAGGGCCAGATAGTTTCGTGACTGTTTCATTCGTTGCACAGACGAGTACAATACAGTTTGCGATTAGAACTACTTATGAAAATATCTTAAAACGGTTCTATCGTGCGGAATAGAAAACTAGTTTTTTCTTGCGTCTCGTTGTCAGATATGTGTTGATGCCAAATGATATAACTGCAACTAACACTCACAACATTCAATCGTTTTGGATTTGGTTCACTTGGAAAGCATAAGGGGAGTTCTTCGTTCAGCAGTGGACATATTAGGATAATGATGATACTAATGTACTTTCAAACAAATGTGAGGCTTTTGGGCGCTAGTGTTTTGAGTATGCGATAGTAACAAAAAAAATATATTTCTTAGAGTAATTATTATACAAAATTCAGAATACCGTGTTAAAAAAAGAAGTAGTATCATGTTATGCTCTCGGAAAACAAATGGAATACAGTGGTTAGAAACAATAGTGAAATATGGATGAAGATTAGATATTTGAGATAAAGTTAACGTCCTCAACAGATGTTCTCGGTTATATTTTTTAAATTAATTTACAATTTAGTTTAAAAAAAACATCTCAGCCGTACACTCCTTTGCAGGACTAGGCTCCCTATTGGTACTCTTTTTACTCAGATCCAAAAAGTTGGAGGTTGAAACCAATAACATCCAAAACGTATAACTGTACTTAAATATTTAGGCCTTATTACATATCCATAGCTAAGAAAAGGCATGCCTTAATGTAACCTTTGTAAATTGGATAATATGCAAAAATATGGAAATTTAATTATTGGCAATGATAAAACTATTGTTAACCCTGCCGCAAAGCGTTCAATCGACTGATCACTGGCTAGCTCGAATACTACTTACCTGTAAATTAACGTTACTCTCAACCTTATCTTTAAAGCTATAAGAGCGTCAAAAACTCAAGCTCAATATGAATTATTAATGTAGGGGAAAACGCGAGCAGTGTCAGACACCAATCGTTTCCAGATTTAGATTCTATGATCGAGATTATGTTAGGATGTTGACCTTCAATAGGTGAATTGGAAGCATGAAAAAACAATCAGATAAAAATATAAATTTAGTCATATTAAACTCGCCACTTAATATTTTTAAAAATTGTATTCCCAGGCAATTGACGGAATAATGGTGTTGTAGACAATTTTACGAAAACTGTCAGAAGTGGCCACTGCATCCAAGGGTTATTTATTTGACACCCCCGCAAGAAACAGGTGACAGTTACAATAAAAGTTTCGATTGAGATGTGAGTTGTTTAATAGCATTTGTAAGTATTCATAAATTCTAAGAAAATCAACCATGTTGAATCGTTTGTGTGTACATACTTTTTTTTTGGAGATTTATAGCGAAGCGTTCAGATAACCACAAGCTATTCAGGTTTATATTTCTCGTGGCAGGGCTATGTCCAGCAGAGGACTGCGATAAGTTGAAGAGTTGTATTTACACTCAGTAAACATGGACGACATTGTCAGCACAGTGAAGAAATAATATCGTATCTCTGAATTTCCATATAATATTTTGGAAATACCGTGAGAACGCTGTCATTTATTCTTAAGGATGGACAATGAAAATGTTATTATGAGGAAAGGTCATGATTTATCACGGAGACAAACGAGTACAAAAGAAAGCATGAAACTAACAATGATGTCGGAAATTTCGGACCAAGATAAATATGATACAAAAGAGTTTGTTACAGACGCAATCTCTCATACAGAGTAAAAAATATTTTGTAGCCTAATCTGTGAGGTTCATAACTCCCAGAAGAAACTTCCAGAATACTTGGCAATATTTGGCGTATGTTTTTAGTATGTTGGTTTATTTTTGCGTTATAGCAACTAGTGATATCAACCACATAGCGCCTTAGCATTTTGAAATGTTTGACAAAGGCTTATTTCAATACAATTCGGAGGTGTTCCGTAGAAGTGAACTAGGCGAACGGTGATCGTTGTAGCTTCAATCCATTGGAGTGAACCATGCTAACGTATGCTTAGTGTGGGATGACCGGTGTCTCGATGGACCGTCGATTTTAGGAAGGTAGCTTGTGAAAGTTGAATGCAAGCTGATTAGGATCGAGATAGCCTTTGTTTAGCAGTGATAGTCGCTAATTGATTGATTGAGGAGTCCTATTTTGCTTTAGTCCACGTCTTATATAAACTCCACTTAATGTTATAAAAAAACTTTTAATTGCTTTTATAATCATAACGCAGACCATAATACAATGATTCCGTACGCAATCTTTATAAATCACTGCAAAAAAATAAACTTTCTCCTCCCCAGAATAGTTCTGGGGAGGGGTGGAAATCTTATTCAATGTAAGTGACAGTGTCGCCGGCTGTAATCTGCTGAACAGACAGTATTTGCATAACGGGTTCTTGATGGAACTCGTCTGCAGCTAATCAGTCAAAGGAAACGACGCGCACACAGCCAGTTTGACACTGATAAACAAGACCTGTTACTGCATATCCATGGAGGTTTATTACGTGTTTGTGTTTACTCGTTTTGGTATCTTGTTATATTTCATTGCATCTGAAAACGTTTTTTACAAGATATTTATAAATTCTATTCAAGACTGATTTGAATCGTTTAAGGGTCAAGCGATAAATTATGGTAATTTAGCTACAAAACCCTTTATTTCTATTGCTATTTCCAAAAATTCAGACAATGAGATTGTCATTTGTTTCATTTATGAAATAAGGACATTTATTGTATCAGAAAATATTTAATTTTCTATTTCTGTATCTTCCTACGCATATATATAGCTGGCGTCTTGGCGAGCGTAGCGTAGGATGCCAGCCGGATGAACCGACGACTTGTGAAAGGTCGCTGGTAGAGGCTGGATGAGGAAAACGGAGGACCGGGATATCTGGCGGAGAATGGGAAAGACCTATGACATGGTAACAGGTTGAAGAGAGGGGGAGAGGTGTTGCTCTGCGTTATCTTATTCGAAATTAGGATAGACTCGGCACTCAGCCGTCTAGGTAGGTACTTCCGCAGTGCCAGATAATATTCCGTAAAAATGGGTTGTCATGCACTTCTGTGTATCGGGATGAGGGCACTGTAGCTAGTAACATTACCGGGTAGAGAGTAACCACTGTCTGTAATAGCGCAGTAGGTACTTAGTGTTGACCGGAAATATGGACTATCTATTATTATTAATTTCCTTAAAAACTATCTATCACGGTCAGGCATGTCAATAACCAGTGAGCGCACTGATCGTCCCGTTAACTTAATGTCGCAAAAAAAGGCCGCATACCAAATTACAGATACAATTGGTATGTGCACTGTGATGATATACACAACACCCGTATAGGTATGTTGATCGATGTGTTTACAAACGTATTCAATACATTTAATCGCTTGTATAAAATTACTCGGATTATTAACAAGTCGCAATCAACTAGCACGGGGGCGTCATCGACACCCGATTCTAAAACAACAACACGTGACTAACGCATGGGCGTTCTTGATTAAATTCGCAATATAAGTAAATAAATAAATATCCACTGACATTCACACAGCGCCATCTAGCCCCAAATTAAGCATGAAGCCTGTGTTATGGGTACTAAACAACAGATAAACATACATATATATATTTTGTAAATACATACATATTATACATAGAAAACACCCAGACCACTACAAACAGACATGTTCATGCACACAAATGTTTGTACTGCCCGGGGATCGAACCCGGAACCCTTGGTTTGGCCCTTGGGTCGTCATCGTCAAAGAAAATATAAGATTAAAACGTATTACATTTCTGCAGATGAGGTTAATTAGATTTATATAGGTCAGGTATTACATGTTCTTAACACAGGCTTGTGTACACTTAAGCGCGTTATATATTGTGACATACATACCTACTGTCAAGGCTTAATTCACGAAGAAGTCAATTAGAAGGGGCGGCAACTGTAAATTTATCTTGATACAGCTTCTACACTGAGCCATCTATGTAGGTATTCGGTGTTATATATATATACTAGCTTTTGCCCGCGGCTTCGCTCGCATTAAATTCGGGATAACACGGTACTTGCATTTATCACTATACATACGATTTCCCCTCCCTCCAACTTTGAAGGTTTCGGGGTCACTTTCAGATTTTTTTTTACCAAAAAATATGTTATAATAAGTTAACCTTAAAAGATAGACATATGCTGTCGCGGATTTTTTTGTAGACCATTAAAAGCAGAACAATACTCTCATACATGACTTTTGTGTAACTTTAACCGTTTACGCAGCGTACGCAGCGGAAGCTCCAAGTATGAAAAAATACCCCCGATTTTGAAACATTCTTCATTGCTGCTCCGCTTCTTTACTGTTAGCGTGATGATATATAGCCTATAGCCTTCCTCGATAAAAAGCTATCTAACACTGAAAGAATTTTCAAATCGAACCAGTAGTTCCTGAGATTAGCGCGTTCAAACAAACAAACTCTTCAGCTTTATATATTAGTATAGATTACTGTCTCGTAATACATAAGTGCTATAGACTCATACGTTTCGGGAAAGGGTTATTTAAGACACTTTATGTACATCTCACGACTTGCGAAAGGTCGTTGGTGGAGGCTGGATAAGAAAAGCGGACGACCGGGATATCTGGCGCAAAATGGGGGAGACCTACGTCCAGCAGTGGACTGCGATAGGTAGAAGAGAGAGAGATGTACATCTGTTTGTTAGTTTGTGTGTATTTTTGTGTGTGTCAGAGAAATGTTAGTAATTTTCATTTTCTTCGTAATTCAATATACTAATTAGAAGTTATTAACCTATTTTGTTTTTAGATTCGTACGATCATCATCAGCTCATTAAACGTCCCCACCGTGGGTCACGAGCCTACCCGTATAGGTTGATTAGGCCTTAGCGGACGGCTAAACGCGGGCCCAGTGTGGGTTGGAGGACTTCACGCACAACCTTTGAATCTCTTCGCAGGCGTGCGCAGGTTTCCTCACGTACGGATAACGTAAATATAATTTCGAAAATTCGAAAACACATTGGTACGTGGTGGATTTGAACCTCAGCCCTCCCGGTAGGAGGGCAACAGTCTACACCATTGAGCCACCGACGCTCACTCGTACGATGTTTTACTATAAATTTCGAATATATTATCTGCGTAATCCTCATCTAGCCTCCGCCACTTTTATGAGCGGTGATTATAATCCACTTTTTTTTTTTTATAGTATAGGGGGCAAACGAGCAGACAGATCACCTGATGGAAAGTGAATACTGCCACCCATGGACATTTGCAACACCAAAGGTACTACAAGATGCGTTGCCGGCCTTTTAAGAAAGAGTACGCTCTTTTCTTGAAGGTTTGCAGGTCGAATCTGTCCGGAAAAACCGCATGCGGCAACTCATTCCACAATTTTGTGGTTTACTTCGTAATTTCTTCTACCTATTATTATAACTGCAAAAATAAATTGGAAAGAGTTACCTTTACAGACGACCTTCGACCTAGCCAAGCCTATTAAATACTATCAGAATATCAAGTAGGCCACACTCGGTCGGCGCGACAGTGACCGATGGCGGAGCTGGTGACACATGGCCGTGGCTCTGATTGCCGGCTGCGGCTACCATTTTATTGGCCTCAGTTATTTATGGTGCCGACCGACCGTTACAGTGGAATAAACGGCGCAAACACTGCACCGATACTGTGACAATAACTGGTCAAGATAATGGCTGTGCTTCCAAATAAGATAGAGTAACGACTAATACTGATTAAGATATTGTACTGTAAATATGCGTGTTTTGTACTTCTGTGTTTTGGGGGAGAGGGCACTGTTGCTAGAAAATGTACAGAGTCAAGGATACTAATATTTTATTAGGAGGGAAACATGCACACCCTTCGCTGTACATAGTTTGGTGACAAGGTTATGGGGATTTTATCCAAAAGCCGAACCTACCACTGTGGGTTGTTTACCCACTTGGTGCCATCCTGCTACGTTAATAAGGCTTCGGTGTAGCAGAACCTTTCCCAAAAGTATGTGTAGAGGTTACTTACCTTACCCTAATATCTGCCATCTCGGGTACAGGGCAGTGTTGATGGAAATTATGACTACGATTATTTATTTATTAACATCTCATTTAAACATATAGGTAGTATGATTCTGAAGTACAGCATAAGTTTTACAAACTTTACCGTGTACACATTCGCCAAAGATTGTAACTGATACTTCAACACTGTATTTGTCATGGTAAGGCATATCACTTAACACTAGGTGAGCGAACTGAATGTCCCGTTCACTTAATGTCCTAAATCAATTAAGATATCTCTAACCTATCGCAGTCCCTTGTTGGATATAGGTCTCTAAAATTCTGCGCCAGATATCCCGGTCCTCCGCCTTTCTCATCCAGTCTCCACCAGCGACCTTTCGCAAGTCGTCGGTCCATCGGGCCGGAGGCGTGATACAAAAAATAATTCCAAATATAATTAAACCTGACATTTTCTATATTATTATTTAGCTAAAAAGAAAATTTTGAGAAAGGGCACATTTTGTTTAAAAAGATTCGATAGACCGATAGTAAATTATTTAGTGATAAACACTAAAGTAATGTTGGATTTAAAATACACAATACTTTTGTTCAATAATATTAAGAACTTATGTACACTTTTGTTTATTAGTAACAGCTACTAAAGCAATTACTTACGTAAAGTGGCTACATAGTTTTTAAATTGTTGTTAGTGTCAAAACGAAAAAAATAGTTCGGTATCAATTGGATATCTTCCATGCCGCCACTAATGGCGCAAGCGTTAGATTTCTAAATATTTAACGTGTGTACGTACATATCCACGAGTATTTCTATTGATAACTTTAGTATTTTTTGCCAAATCATAGACGTATCATGTAAACTACCATTACATACAATAGACGCCAAATGGCGGTCTAATCTAGCAGAATGACAAGCGATTTCGAGTCTGCTTTCGCATGAGCCATTAAACAGCGTTTCATTCTAGCACTGTATTTGTGACTTTCCATATTTATTATTAGAATATCGGTGACCAAGCTCACGTTTAAATGAAACTTAATGATCTGCAATATCAGATACTTACAAGCACTAGTCATCATCAGCTCATTAAACGTCCCCACCGAGGGGCACGAGCCTACCCGTATAGGGTGATTAGGCCTTAGTCGTCCACGCGGGCCCAGTGCGGATTGGACGACTTCACACACAACCTTCGAATCTCTTCGCAGGCGTGCATGAAGGTTTCCTCACGATGTTTTCCTTCACCGTAAGAGCGTCGGATAACGTACATATATTTTTTCGAAAATTCGAAAATACATTGGTACGTGTCGGGATTTGAACCTCAGCCCTCCCGGTAGGAAGGCGACAGTCCACACCACTGAGCCACCGACGCTCTACTTCTAGTAAACTAGGTATTAACGATTACCAGCTAGTGCTGAAGTCATTATTAGTTTTGTACTAATTCAATACGCTAGTTATGTACCGCTAGGTGCTAACATACGCAGCTGAGACATGGACACTGACTGCGGGATTGGTTTACAACGCGCAATGGAGCAAGCTATGCTTGGGGCTCTATTCGGGATAAGATCAGAAATGATTTAATCCGTCAGAAAACTAAAGTTACCGACATAGCCCGCCGGATCAGCAAGTTGAAGTAGCAGTGGGCTGGTCACGTATGTCGCAGAACCGATGGCCGTTGGAGCAGACAAGTTCTGGATTGGAAACCGCATCTTGGCAAGCGTAGCGTAAGATGCCCTCCAGCCCGATGGACCGACAACTTGCGAAAGGTCGCTGTTAGAGGCTGGATGAGGAAAGCCGAGGACCGGTATATCTGGTGCAAAATGGGGGAGACCTATGTCCAGCAGTGGATTGCGATAGTTTGAAGAGAGAGAGAGAGGTATTTACCCGGAAAGTTTTTCCCCGGATACTTTTTTTTACTATTGCCCGGATACACTTTTCACTATTTGCACTATTACTTTTAAACACAAAAAATATCTCTTTTAACAATACAATTGATTTCCAACTGAAATAACCTGAAACTAAGGGTAATTTTACGTTACTCTATGTTCCGAGCCTTTGCCCCATTGAATGCTAGATTGCACCCATTCAGCTGCACATTCGGCTGAAAGCGGCTGAATGCCGGGGAAATGGATTTTTAAACTCTTCATTTTTATTTAAATGTAACACTTTTCTACATTCCGTCTTCGCTACGCTCCAATAGAAAGTAAAATGTATTTTTTAAGGTTTTTAAATGTTACTACTAGGTACTGAGTCGTCTAAGTAGGTTCCACCGCAGTGCCAGATATTGTCCCGTGAAACAGGAGTGTTACGCACTTTTGTGTTTTGGGATGAGGGCACTGTAGCTAGTGAAATTACCGAGTATAAGATACCTAACATCTGTTGTCTCGGGTGTCGGGCGCAGTGCGGCATTGATGGAGTATAATAACTTAATAACTGTCTATCAGTTGTTGATCTCCCCCAATGCCGCACTGGCATGGTTACGTGTATCACTTACCATTAGGTGAGCGTCCTGTGCACTTATAAAATAATTTTAAAAAATCTTCATTTCAGAACTATGTGTATTTGCAATGTCCTAACCGAACTATAAAATGTCGTACAAATTAACGTTTCCCCGCGGGAGTCGAACCTACGATCTCCAGGTTGCGCAGCTGAATTCCGACAAAAACCACGGAGGCAGTTAAATGTTTTAATAATTATATTTTCTTTGTTATCCTATAGGTAGTTGGTTTCTGCCCGCGGATTAACCTATAAAATTAGTTTAGAGAAGCCGTTTAAAAACTCCCTTTCCATCAATCATTCACTAAGCAATGTTTTATAAAACTCCAGTGTTTATAGTACATTCAATTTGTAAGTACTATTTCAAAAAATCTCATCACGTTTCGTGAACTTACTCCATTATAAACAAACACAATAAAGGGATTGTGATGGTAAGTAAAATATATCCAAAAACAAATCAAGTCTTTTCTAATAAACCTCTCATGGAAACAAAGCGTCGGGTTTAACTCGCCTAAATTAAAGGTAGCACGTTTAGGTCACCTGGAACCTAGTTCGTATTCAGCAGATGTACCTAATATTGGGCTGGTATTGCGGCTCAAGCCTATTCCCTCGACTATTTTAGAAACGGTACAATCAGACTCACAAGTGTATACAATAAAATAAAATTTGTTTGTCAAAAGAGAGTCCTAAATATTTCGTAACATTAAGTCTCTTCAATTTCCTATTTTGTACTAAATATGCCGATCCTTCGGTTTTCTTATCCATCCTCCACTTTTCACAAATCATTGGTTTCCACTCCAAATCTACATAAATACATACATATACAAAACATAAATACCTATTAAATTCTTGTATATTGTTTGCTCGGTCCGCGAGGGAATCATTGCGCTTTCGTTAACTAATGGATATTATCATACTATTAGTGTGGATACATTTTGACTTGTCTATTGTGATGTGGGCGCTCATATTATGTGCGATACAGTTTGAATGCTGCAGTTATTCTTTAAATAACTAGGGGGTAGACTCGATTCTGAGTCGTGTATTAACGTAGGTAGTACCAGATGTTATGAACTTTTATGTTCGAAATAAGGGCACCGTAGCCAGTAAAATTTCCGGTTATAAAAGACTAACATCCGTTGTCTCGGGTGACAGGCACAGTGTGCCGTTGATGGAGGATAATAACTGTCTATCAGTTGTTGCTCTCCTTCAATGTCATGGTCAGGCGTAACACTTACCATCAGGTGAGCGTCTTCACCGTCCTGTAGACTTATGACATTAAACAAATAGTGTTACATTTTGTGAAATTTCAAATGAAAATTTTCACGTATTAAAGTGTATGGAGCTTAAGTACTACAAAATTAAACGATCCCGTATTAATCATGAATACAAACCGATTCATATCAACCCGGCAACTTTAATCTAATTCGTTGACAACATACATCAGCGCTCGAATTACATTTGCGAGCTGATTGGACGCACTGATTTCACAATCATACCAAACTATTCGATGATATTTGCTTTCCCTTTAATCGTAATAATTATTGGTTCGTTCATTAATTCACAGACTCAATATATATTTGAATAAATAAATTTTCAAGTGGACATAAATATCTACGGACATTCACACAGCGCCAGCCAGCCCCTATTCGAGCAATTAGCTTAACTGTATTGTGGGCACCTACTAAACATACTTACATAATTGGTTTTCTGTAAATATATATCACACCAAAAACATTCTGTAAAAAATCTAGCCAAGTCTCGATGGAGCTGCTTCTGCTTGATTATCTCTTAAAAGTAATGAAATCAAGACAAAGACGTGCCAAGTCTAAGGTTCCTTACGCGATTATTTATTATTATGGATGATGTTGTGTGACTTGGCCGTTGAACATTCTTTATGGATGAAGCGGCCCACCATGTTTAATATATACTGTTTAAAGGCGGTATGTCGATCTCTTTTTGGCTGGGCTCTTTTGTTATCTAAGCAGGCTGATGCCGCTGCAGCCCCCAGATGTGGTGAAGGAAATTACGCGGATACATTGTGAATACCTCGTTTATATAAAACATGAATTGAAGTATGTACTTATTCATAAAAAGTAGGACAAAATTAAGCTTGTATATGTATAGTTAAGTTATAATCAATAGGACCCAGGACCTCTTCACCGATATTTTTTTATGTTTCGAAGTGAACAGGACGGTCCGGACGCTCACCTGATGGTAAGTGATACGCCTGACCATGACAGAGCGGACTTAACACCTGTTGTATCAGATTACGGGCGCAGTACGGCGTTGACGGAGAATTATAACTATCTGTTGTTCGTCTTCTTCAATGCCGCTCTGTCATGTTAAAGCGTATCACCACCATCAAGTGTGCGTCCTTATCGTTCTGCACACTTGTAACATAAAAGTAAATTAACTTCATTTGACAAGTTAAAAACAGTGCCAACTGTCTACCTGGATTACGTTGTATATTAAGTACAGAATTTTGATGTTGGCGAGCATAATATGCTCACAATATTATGCTCGCCAATAAGCAAAATATAGATAGTGCATACATGTAGTGTTGAGTTGAATATTTAGGCTCCCTATGGAGCAAGTTTCAATTTCCGCGTCCAGCGCACTCCCCAATTTAGTGCCAGCAAATATGGCGTCGGAAATTCGTATGGCTGGTAATTAGCACAATGCATGTAGGTCGATCTTGGAGCAAGTTTTGGATGTATTAGAGTTATTTGAAAAGGTTTCCTTAGTATGGTTGGATACATCGCTTGTAGCTAAAATAAACAGATGAGCCACGACACCGTTTGCGTGGAAATAAATTTAGGTAAAATGTGTATTTAGATTACCCATGTCAGTAAATGGTAATCGGCTCAATCCACAGTCATTCCATACCCAATCTTACTTGTCACTTTGAACGAGATAACGACTTTTATGTTTCGGGATGAGGCCACTGTAGCTAGTGAAATTACCGGGTATAAGAGACCTAACATCCGCCTGTCGGGGTGATACGGGCGCAAGTGCGACTTGATGGGAGAATAATAACTGTTAATCAATTGTTGGTTCCTGTTCGCTCTTGCCATGTCAGGCGTATCGTTACCATCGAGGTGAGCGTCCTGACCCGTCTTTCACTGAATATCGTAAAATAAATAAAAATGTAAACAATGATGCTACTTAAAAAGCTCTCAAAATCTCGATCGCTAGATTACCACGAATTTCAGGAAACGCAGGCTTGATCGCAGCACGACCGCATTGCCCCACGAAATAGTCCGACTAATTGAGATTGTCTGTACGCTTGATGTTGGTGGAATACATAACCGTAAACTGTTCGTAATAGGTACTGTTAAATTTACAGTTTTGTTTGGTGAAGTGAGATTGTGGAATTAAGTTACAAATATATCTTAGTCTCTTCCATGTTAATATCATGTGGTTATCTATACATAATAATAAAATTATAGTGTCAGTTTGTATAATTGAAATAATCCGTATTCTTTTTTCTTCATGCATATGAATATTTAAACGGTACATACACCAAAATACATTTTATCAAATTTTTATTCTGTGAATTCGTTCCGGGTTCTCTAAAACGGCTGGACATATTTGGATGAGACTTGGACTTGAGAATAAGGAGAAAACATAGGCTACTTTGAGAAAATATTTTTTATTTCAGAAAAATAAAGCAACGTCATAGCTTAGCATAATTAACGAAGCAATTATTGGTTAAGTTTTACTGCGCGAGAATATCTTATAGTGCGGGCAATACCGCGGGAATCAGCTCGTATTACATAAAAACCGGTATCAACTGGAAAAGTAAAGTCCATAAAGATATACTCATTACACGTGATGTAATTTTTTATGTTACTCTATCGAAGACATGTCTCTTCATCTTTCTTTTCAACTATCGCAGTCCACTGCTGGACATCTCCCCCATTTTGCGCCAGATATCCGGTTCTCCACTTTCTTCCGAAAACATGTCATCATCATTATCATCACAACCTAGAAAGACCACTGCTGAACGAAGACCTCCCCTAATGGTTTCCATGCGGACCGATCCCTAGCAGTTGACATCCATCTGAAAACATGTGGTAGATTTTAATAGGCAACACCGTTAGACAATTCATACAATTACCATTTTAAACAATTAACATTACAGTTGAACCAAATTATACCATTTTCAGTTGGATTGTAAAGTATCGTGATTAAAAGTAAATTAGTGAACTTGATGCCCCGGACACGGCCCGTTCAACCGGACTACATTACCGTTTGCGAGCCGGTCTGCCGGATGAACCGGGTAATTAAGAATGGACGCTTCATCAGGGAACTTACGGTCGAGTAGTACGCAGTGATATTCTGTATATATATGAAGGGAGATACGCCACCCGTGCCTCAAAAACGAACCGCCAAAGAGAATACACTTTGTAGGCTTTTGTTTAGGTAAATGTACGCTCATTCGAATATGTGATTGTGCTGTCGCTGCATTGGAGAGAAAACATTTTTCGATTGTTTTGTGAGCATATCACGAATCTATACTTTTTACATTATTGGTAGGACACATTATTTGTGGGCCATTGATACAACACTAGTTTTAAGTTCTCGCATATCTGTTGTCAAATTTTAATAGCTTTGTAGTATGCAAGGGTTTAATGTTATTTTTTTTTTATTTTATAAAATGTACAGAATGGTCAGGACGCTCAACTGATGGTGAGTTATACGGCTGATCATGACAGAGCGGGATTTAATGAGACCAAAACTACTCGACTCGACGTGAGAGCGTCGGTGGCTCAAGGTGCGCGAACTGTCGCCTTCCTAACCAGGAGGGCTGAGGTTCGATCCGAAAAAAAAACAAAAACGGTTACCCAAAATTTGGGGTGTTTTTTTCCGATTTTTGAAAAATATATGGTACGTTATCCGACGCTCTTACGGTGAGAAAACTAGTGAGGAAACCTTCCATAGCACGCCTGCGAGAGATTCGAAGGTGTGTGTGAAGTCGTCCCAATCCGCCAGTGGGCCGCGTGACGACTGAGGCCTAATCACCTAATCGGGTAGGCTCGTGCCCCTCGGTTGGGGAAACGTTTAATGAGCTGATGATGATGAATGAACAACTAGTAGTTATTATTCTCCACGAATGACGCACTGTGTCCGTTACCCTAAACCATGGATGTTAGGTCTCTTATACCCGGTATTAACTAGCTACAGTGCCCTCATCCCGAAACACAAAAGTGCTATTCACTTCTATTTTACGGAACGATATCTGGCACTGCAGTGGTACTAACTAGACGGCTCAGTACCGAGTCTACCTTGTATATAGTAGTCCCTTCAAGAAAACAAATTAAATTAAAATGAATTCGCATTGGACCCGCCGCTTAAGAAGGGTTACGGCCCAATCTCACCATGGCTATGCTGTGCGGGAAAGCTGTGCCATGCTATTAAAGGCTGATGATGATGAAAATCAATGCTAATGAAATAAAACTAAATTATAATCGAGGATCAGGTTCCTTTATACCGATATTGTTATAGGTATCTGAAAACCTTGACCTGGAATAGGGAAAGAATTGGATAGTTACCAAACTTAAATAATAAATATGAAATTCTTATTATGAAATGTTTAACATCTCAAACTATCCAATTCATTAGATTTTGAATACAAAAAAATATTCATCTAATGTTAACCGAATTTATTATTAAATGTTTAACATCTCAAAGAGCGTACATACTTTTAAAGGGCCGGCAACGCATTTCTGCGACCTGATGTCTTGCAAATGTTCATGGGCGGCGTTGTCACTTACCATCAGGTGAACTGTATGCTCGTTTGCCTCCTGTTCGATAAAAAAATATATTTCAAACTATCAAATTCTTTAGATTTTAAATTACAAAAAAAAATCTAACGCCATGACGCCATAGTGTTTTAATACCATAAAAAATGCATGGAAATAAGTCGTTTCGTCGTATCGAAACAGGTAGCTAAGTTAAACTGGCTGTCAATATCCCTTTACATTGGATTAGCGAAGAAGGTATAAATTTGACGTATGAAAGATGGTTTCCAGAAATTGTTATCTTATATACATGGACAACATGTCAATAAACGAATATCCTGAATAATCCATACTAAATTTCGTTAGATTTTCCGTTATAAAACTAATTTTAGACTTTCTAAATATAAGTTAATACATTGGTGTGGAATATTCGCAGACTTTATGCGGCGAAATCCAGTGCTGTTGCTATCACCATTATAATTGCGTTGCTTTGCTTCTATTTTAGTATCGAATTCCATAATTGTTTCGCACCTTGAACTGCTAAATTTACTTGCCGATTCAGGATCAGAAAAAGTGATTACGATAATATTAGAAATATTCTTATATTTTTTATAATAGAATAACCTTAATAGATTAACCTTAATTACAGAGCGTCGGTGGCTACAGAGCGTCGGTGGCTCAGTTGTGTGGACTGTCGCCTTCCTACCGGGAGGGATGAGGTTCAAATCCCGACACGTACCAATGTATTTTCGAATTTTCGAAAAATATATGTACGTTATCCGACGCTCTACGGTGAAGGAAACATCGTGAGGAACCTTCATGCACGCCTGCGAAGAGATTCGAAGGTTGTGTGTGAAGTTCGTCCAATCCGCACTTGGCCCGCGTGGACGACCTAAGGCCTATATCACCTATACGGGAGGCCTCCGTGCCCCTCGGTGGGGACGTTTAATGAGCTGATGATGATGATGATGAACCTTAATCTTGTACAATTCAACTGTGTTAAGGGAACAAATAAATATGTTTTTATATAATTATTATTTATTATTTTAAAAGACCTATAATACCATTTTCTGGTTTCAGTTCAATGTATATGGAACCCCAATTTTTTTTTTCAATTTTCTTGTGAAAACCTTATAGCGGTTCACAAAATACCTACATATACTTTTTAACAGTATTACGTATTACTTTTAACAGTATTGAGCTTTTAGTTTCGAAGTATAAAGGGTGTTTCATACGGACGGACAGACATTTGGATACGTAACCCTAAAAATTACGTTACGAGACGGTACACATTATTTAGTACAGCCGTTTACAGAATACCTTTTAATATTATATAAGTTTTTATCTTTCCTATAAAATTAAATACCTACTTTACGTTAAAAAACATGTAAAAAGCTTTTAGTGGAAAGGCTAAATCTTACAGTCCACAATATAAGTATTATTCAGTTATTTGATTTTGTTATCCACTTATAGGAAAAGCCTTTTTGATCAATTGATTTTACCAATAAGACCACATAATATCGGTTGGGACCGCCATGGCTTTCGCCAAAACTTCGTCTTCAATATTATTACAGTCGATTGCTGAAAGAATTCCTCCAAAACCCCTAATGAAGTCTCAAGGGACGTGGCAGTTGGCAAATAGTGCGTAGAACTGATGAGGATCCTTAGCAAACGGTCTTCGAGTGGCGTCCTAGTAATATAAAAGGGCGTAGGCCGACCCCGCATCAGTTGGACAGATGACCTAGTAAAGGTGGCAGTCGATGCATGTCGATCGCTAACGATTGGTCACAATTCACTTATATACTTATATATACAAATATTTCACTATTATATATATATTATATAATAATAAATATATATATATATATATATAATATATATATATAATATATTTTATATATTATAGCAGTGCCCCTCATCTCCGAAAACGAGAATTAGGCAAATACCCTTTTTCACGGAACGATATCTTTGGCACTCTGGGTGGTTTCCTATTTAGACGAATCAGTACCTGAGTCTAACACTAATAATTATATAATTGTGCCGATTAGGGCCCAGTATTCAGAACGACGACTTAAACGTTGATGTTAATTTAATTGAGTTAGAAAGGAGCTATTTGTTGGATAGAGCGGTATCCCTTTTTAAATCTATTCAAGTAAATATCACCGTTGAGTCTTTTTCTAGAATATGGGCCTTAAACTGATTTCCTTACACTTTCTTCACTATCAACATATGAAATAAAAAGTGTTTATTCAGTTTAAATCCTTACAGAACACTTATGAATGTCAAATGAAGCTACCACTGGTTCGGACGGTAGTTTTCCAATGAGATGAATCCAACAAGAAACTCAGTAGTTACTCTTTTCAAAAACATTGTGTTTTATACAGAATCATATTATTTGTTATCAAAATAATTATGTAAAGGAAATTATGTTCACCATTTTTATTATATTAATTATGAGTAAAAATATAATAATCGACAAAAGTATTATTAAGCAGTTAAATCTAATATAAATCTAAATAGGTGATAACAAAGGAAAGAAAGCTTTTCCTTATTAGTTCAACTACTTACGAAAAAGTCAAATCCGTATTTTATCCGTATGTTAATCAAATAATTATACAAAGCAAATTATATTCAATTTTTTTATCATATTAAGTATTAGTAAAAATATAAACAGTAAACAAAGTGTTGTTTACGAATACTGAGCGATCAAGCGCACAGGGCCGGACGACCGCAAGCGCGCCAGACCCGAGCCGCTTCACCGGACCGTATTAGTGTTTCTGTCCGAAATGAACCGTCAATTAATGAAATGGACTGTCTGTTAGTTGGAGGACGCGAAGTATTCACTTATTGGTAACGGTGAATACGTTTGCTAACACCCTTTGATTGGTTTCCATTGATTTTTGGTAAACTCGCAGATGCGAGTCATTCCCTGAGCCTAGTAGATACCAGATTGATAAATAAACAAAAAATGCAAGTAAAATTACCAGGCTTAAGAGATCATTTATTGTCTCGGATGACACAGAGCAGTGTTGTCGGAAAAATGATAACTATCTACTGTATTTCCTTCAACATTGCTTCTGTCATGGTCTGGCCAACGTGAAAAACGCTTGTATTGTTTTTGGTTTCGTGAGTTTAGTTACTAAAGGCTCAAACCCAAATCTAATGTCGGCTGTAAGTCGTTCCAACAATCTGCTTTAGGTTAGACCATCTCAATCTTGCTATAAACATACTGTATAGGAAGCCATATATCCTAAAGTGAGATTTTTATAGGCTAGTTCACAGCAACATTCTTTTAGTAGAGAAGCTATTCATTCTTGCAATCTCTGATCATCTCTTAATAAGCACTTGACGATTTACAAGCCAGAAAGTGTTTGTAAAAAGACAATATTTTGTTTATGTTGGCCAAGACTACAGAAGATATTCCTATTTTATTTCAGTGGTGTATTTCATTTACGACTCCCGCAGCGTATACTAGTAATCGCCACTCCGAAAATTCGTCAGCTGAATTGGAAATTGGAAATTGGCCTTCAAATATCACAAGAAATTTGAAATTACCTTTCTCGAAACCTAATAAAGACAAAGTGCGCTGAAGTCATCCAAAATAGCGGACCGTATAATCAGCTATTTTTTATTTCAATAACAACCTCGCTCGCCAACGAATCGTTTTTCAATTTTCCCGACGCGCCTTACTGTTGTTATGGTCCTTCGAGACGGATCGAAAATAGATATAAGAAATTTTCAATCAAAAAATGTCAGACGTGGCCTAGCTTTTCGACTGATTCATGAAGTGGTTTATTAACTTGAATATGTCGCAGTTAATCGGGTCGATTCCATCCTAATTAATATATTGAAGGTGTACTTTTAAGGTGTGTGTGCCATTTACTGCTTTCAAAGATAACCACAAAGAAACAACTTCACATCGTCATAGAAGTTACGCTCACGAAGCGACGGGTTGTTCGCTCAGTTAAACTTCTTTTGTCACGTTAAAAAATGACTTCAGTCCTCCACAAAATACTGCACGAAGACTACAATGAAGCCTCACAACAAATGACGGCTGCGATTTAACCATTAATAATAATCTAACGCACGTTAAAAACACACCGAAAGAATGATTTATGGTGCAAGACTGCAAGCATTGCTCGTGAAGTCGTGACACGATTTTAACAAAAACACCTATACTACATATCGAAATTTTTTCGCTAAGGAATTTAGGGTAGTCTCTTAACCCATATGCATAGGTCAAAGAAGGGCCGAAAAAGGGCATGCGACGGAAATACCCCGTGAAATGTCATTGGCGTGATTTGTCCAGGTATGGAAAATGGGCGATAAAGAACCGGATTTTGTTTGTGCGTCAACTAGTATATAGAGGTAACTTTGTTATCATTTCATATTAGATCCATTTGCTAGTTACCATCAACACGACGACCCATTGGTGTAATGGTTGAGACGTTGACTGCACCAAGGGTTTGGGGTTCGATCCCCGGGCATTACAAACATGTCTGTTTGTAATGCCTCTGTCTGTCTCTATGTATAATATGTATGTATTTACAAATCAAATGTTAATACGTATATAAAAAATGTACATGTATGTAACGTCTAATTTTTCCACCTACAGTACCCTCATCCCGAAACACAAAAGTGTCTAACACTCCTACGGTATCTACCTAGACAACTCAATAGCCTTCACCACCTTCCTCCTAAAACTGTGTAACTGTGTTTTATAAAATCATTCAGCATTCAGCGCAAAGTTTCCTCATAGATATTAAATAATCTTAGATCCACTAACTAGATACACCAACTCACTGAAAAAGTGCCCGCGGTAAAATCTGCCCATCGCGTCAGTTGGGTAACATAGCAGTTTGCCCGTGTTTTTGATTTTGTACTCTTTAAATTACGTGTTAAGGTATTAATTTCAATGAATATTTTTATGTTATAAGTCAACGCATGTGTCAAGCGATTTGAACATTTTTTTATTGATATTTCTTCGTGATTGTGCTCCTGGTTAGGTTATTGTTTATCTTAGATATTAAAGTAACACTGTTACACGTCTCTGTAATGTGACAACGGGTAATATGAAGTAAATCAAGTGCGGGAATAGATTCGGAACAACGTTAGAGGCCGAGTAATTGTCGGCCGCGGGTAGGGTTACCAAGCCCGAAGAAAATTTTTCCTGAAAAAATACCCTGATTTTGGCAATAAAATTTCCTGACTTTCTAGTGAGTGGGTAAATGTAGGTAAATACCCGCTCTTTAAGAATATTTTTTTTCCTCTGTTCTGTTCGATTACTTAAGCATAGGTGCGGTAGGGGCGGTAAATACAAAATAATATTTTAATATTTCCATATTTTTCTTTTATTAAAATTCCTGACAATTACTATTTTCCCTGTTTTCCCTGACAGAGAGCTACAATTCCGGACATGTCAGGAAAATTCCTGTCATCTGGTATCCCTAGCCGCGGGATATTGCCGCCCGACGCATGCCGCTAGGGCTGCCACACTTAATTATCTAACTAACTAGCTAGCTGTTGCTCTGCGGTGTTACCTTCGGTATAAGATATTCTGCCGTAGTTGAACCATGCTAACTTCATAGCAAATTTCATTGAAATTGCATCGTTATTTCACGATCAGTACAATATTACTTAATTTGCAAAAAATAAAAATCTTTTTTCTCAAGCATAAGCGGCACAAACAGACAAAAAAATTAAATAATGTTATATATGCATAAAGTAAAAAAGGTTATTTCAATATTACAAACAAACACCCCGACTTTATGTATAACTATAAATATTCATTATTATGAGGCTTTAACGGCCCACAGTAGGACACACGCCTTCACGCAAATAGTTATGGGGAGATTGAAATGGAACCCACCAAGCGGGCACAAACTGGATTGGTAAATATCCACTGACATTTACACAGCGCCATCTAGCTCCAATATAAGCGTGAAGCCTGTATTACATGTACTTAACAACTGATAATCATACTTCTATATATTTTTTGTAAATACATATTATACATAGAAAACACCCAGACCAATACAAACAGATATATTCATGCACACAAATGTTTGTACTGCACGGGAATCGAACCCGGAACCCTTGGTGTAGTACCCGACGTGTCGAGCATTACACCAAATAGGTCGTCAAAGAGAAGGGAAGAGATTGAAGGGTTGAGTGTGGCGGACTCCGCGCACAAACTTTGAATCTCTTCGTAAGCGCGCGCTGGTTTCCTCACGATGTTTTCCTTCACCGTAATTTCGAAAAACACATTAGTGCGTGGTGGTATTCGAACCTTCACCCTCCAGATCAGAAGGCAAACAGTCCATACCAATGAATATCATCATCCCTCATCATCAGCTCATTAAACGTCCCCACCGAGGGGCCACGAGCCTTACCCGTATAGGGTAATTAGGCCCTTAGTCGTCCAACGCAAGGCGCCAGTGCGGATTGGACGACTTCACCACAACCTTCGAATCTCTTCGCAGCGTGCATGAAGGTTTTCCTCACGATGTTTCCTTCCCCGTATGAGTCGGATAATCGGTACATATATTTTTGAAATTCGAAAATACATTGGTATTGTCGGCATTTGAACCTCAGCCCTCCCGGTAGGAAGGCGACAGTCCACACCATTGAGCCACCGACGCTCATGAATATCATAATAAAAAATAAAACTAGCGACAGCCCTGGATGCAACATGTGCCAAGGGACAAAGAGCGACTAATGCAGTCTTAATCAAACCTATCGACCGACGTCGGGCTTCTTCGGCATGCCATTGTCCGCATAACACTCTCGTAGTAATGAGAATCCTTACGTTTTAATTGTGTCATAGTATACCCATTGAAGTATAATTACAAACTTAATTGATTGATCATAAAAGTACTTCAGTACATACTGTTTTATAAGTATAAATAGGTATATTGGCGATTGAAAATATTCATTGAAATGTTGACCTCAACGCGTTACTGATAACGTACAAAATTAAAAGCACGAGCACATTATGAATGTCAATTTTGAATGAAAAGTCTGCCCAACCGACACGATGGACAAGAATTTCGCCGCGGACACTTTGAGTGGGTTGTGCTTCTAGTCCAGTTTATTGTATATTATCTAAGTGACTATGTTAGTCCTTTATTTACCCTTTTTTCTTTATTAACCTTGTCGATAAATTTACTTCTGTGACAAATAATTTTGGGCAAACGAGCAGACAGATCACCTGATGGAAAGTGAATACTGCCACCCAGGGACATTTGCAACAGCCACCAAGGAGCTACAAGATGAATTTCTCTCTGCCTTAAATTCGATGTAAACAGCTCTCGTCTAAGGTCCCATACCCCCATTATGTCTAATCGCTGAGCTAACACACCAAGTTGACACCGCTGAAATATAGGTTGTGGCTATCGGCACTCCGGACCTCTGCATAAACTAGATTTATGCAAATCGAGTTGTCCCCGGTTTCTATGTTTGACAGCGCCTGAAACGAATTTACGTGACCATTGAGTGATTAGGTTTGTCAGCACTGTCCGATTGATGTTTGCGGTTCGAATCCGCTTCGATTTTGATGTACAAGCTATTAATTCATCATCATCATCAGCTCACTTAAAACGTCCCACCGAGGGCCACGAGCCCTACCGTAATAGAGTGATTAGATCTTAGTCGTCCACGCGGGCCAGTGCGGATTGGACGACTCACACACAACTTCCGAATCTCTTCGCAGGCGTGCATCAAAGGTTTTCCTCACGATGTTTTCCTTCACCGTAAGTAGCGTCGGATAAGTACATATTTTTCGAAAATTCGAAATACATTTGGTACGTGTCGGGATTTGAACCTCAGCCCTCCGGTAGGATAGGCGACAAGTCCACACCATGCGCCACCGACGCTCTCCTGTTCCTTAATACAAAAACACAAAATCTTTAGCCTGGTTACGTCGTGCGCTTTAGCAAGATCATCAGTAGTTAGCTGGTTGGTAATTGGCCTACGTTTCTTTTTCCTCCGACGTTTCTTCTTTCTGGATGTTTATATGTACCCTATGATAAGTTTATCCTTATGGTCTCGAATAACCGTGGAGAAATCGTAGTTTAACGAAGTAATTTTATGTTGATTCACGTTACGCCATCAGTTACAATATAACACAGCGGGTAACTTGCCCGGCGTGCCGGGGATATAATTTATTGTTGCGCCGTTCACACATTTTGCATCCATACTAATATTGATAAATGTGAAAAGTATCTCTGTCTGTCCTGTCTGTCTGTCTGTCTGTCTGTCCTGTCTGTCCTGTCTGTTTGTTTCGGCTTTCACGCCTAAAACGGCTGAACGGATTTTATTGAAACTTGTATGTTGATAGTAGGTAGCCCAGAATCGGTTTTAGGGCTAACTTTTATTCCCGCTTTCACCCCACTCCCCTAATATGGGGGTTGGAGTTTGTATGGAACATCCGCATTTTGGTAGTACGACGCTGAAATTTTGGTATGGCGGAACTATATGTCAGAATCGAAAATATGGCATATATTTTTTTTCAAATCCACGCCCCAAACCTTCAAATTCAGGGGAGGAGTGGTCATATTTTCGATTTTTTTCGTGCAGTTTTAAGGTAGAATTTTATTGAAACTTGGTATGTTGATAGTAGTTAACCTAGAATAGGTTTTAGGCTCTTTTTGTCAACCGTTTTCAACCCCCGCACGTCCCTCACATGGGGGTTGGAAGTTTGAATGGGAAGCATTCCTTAATTTTAGTAGTACGCACGCTGATTTGATGTGGCGGACTGTTTGTCGAAACGAAAAAATATGGCATATTTTTTTTTTCAGAAATCCACTCCCAACCCTTCAATAGGGGAGGAAGTGTCATATTCGGCTCTCGCGAGTTTTAAGGTAGATTCATTGAATACTTGGTCATGTTTTTAGTAGGTAACCTAGAATAGGTTTAGGCTACTTTTTATCCCGTTTCACCCCCCCACTTCCCTCAAATGGGGGTTGGAAGTTTGAATGGAACATTCCGCAATTTTTGTAGTACGACGCTGAATTTGGATGTGCGGACTGTTTGTCAGGAACGAAAAATATGGCATTTTTTTTTTTTCAAAAATCCACCCGACCCTTCAAATAGGGGAGGAAGTGTCATATTCGATTTTTCGCGAGTTTTAAGGTAGATTTTATTGAGGCTTGTATGTTGATCAGCAAGGTAACTAGAATAGGTTTTAGGCTACTTTTTGTCCCGTTTTCATCCCCCACTTCCCTCCAAATGGGGGTTGGAGTTTGAATGGAACATTCCGCAATTTTTGTAGTAAACGACGCTGGAAATTTGATGTGGCAGACTGTTTGTCAGAAAACGAAAAAATTATGACATATTTTTTTTTTTTCAAAAATCACCCCCAAACGCGCTCAAATAGGGGAGGAGTGTCAATATTCGTTTTTTTTCGCAGTTTTAAGGTAGATTTTTATTGAAACTTGGTATGTTTGAAGCGGTACTAGAAAAGGTTTTAGGCTAACTTTTGTCCGTTTTCACCCCCCACTCCCTCAAATGGGGGTTGGAGAGTTTGTATGGAACCTTCCGCAATTTTTGTAGTACGACGCTGAAATTTGATGTGCGGACTGTTTGTCAGAATCGAAAAAATATGGCATATATTTTTTTTCGAATATCCACCCCCAAACCCTTCAAATAGGGGAGGAAGTATCATATCCAATTTTCCTCAGTTTTTAAGGTAGATTTTATTGAAACTTGGTATGTTGATGGAGGTAACCTAGAATAGGTTAAGGCTACTTTTGTCCCGTTTTCACCCCCCACTTCCCTCAAATGGGGGTTGGAA
>PQWD01003339.1:0-23790 GCA_019425675.1 Leucinodes orbonalis
CATGTTATACTTACTGTTACCGTCAGGACACAAAGATAATTATGCTTTAAACAATATTTAAATTTTATAACCAAAGTATCTAAAGCTAAAAACTAATTTCGATTCTTGGAAAAGCTTTTGTAAATAAATACATACATATACAGAAACACCCAGACTAAAACCAACTAACATGTTCACGCATACAAAATGTTTGTACTGCCCGACGTTCGAAGTTAGAACCTTTGGTATTATAGGCGATGTCCATTACAAATAACCATTACATCAAATGGGACGTCATTACAACAAAAATAAAACAAATTTATTTCGGAATAGTATCCATATCGTGTTAGTAACAATTCTATTAACCATTATGTTAGTATACGATGCGTAAAATCATTATGTAGGTATGTACACTTTCCAAATTTTTCAGCACGATAGTGATAAGTAAGCTGTTTGTTTATTGTTGTATAATCAAGGGTTGAATTCATCATCATCAGCTCATTAAATGTCCTTACCGAGGGGCACGAGCCTACCCGTTTGGGGTATATAGTCTGTAGTCGTCCACGCGGGCCCAGTGCGGATTGGGCGACTTCACGCACAACCCTTGAATCTCTTCGCAGGCGTGCGCAGGTTACCTCACGATGTTTACCTTCACTGTTGTATTAGTATCGTTAAAATAAAAATCTTAAATTAAGACTATATTTTTAACGTACCTAGTCAAACTCCCAAAAGCAAGTCATTTGGGAATTCATGATATTCTTTAAAAAAGAAGGAACTCATCTTTTTTTAATTTTGTATATAAACATAAATCCAAGTTATAAAAATAATGCACAGTGTTAAATTAAGACACAAAGCTCAATCAAGCATAAAAAATATATTATGAAAATCTCCCCTAAAATTTACCGACAAAATTTTGTAATCTAATATTTAACCTTAGCACAAAAGATGTTCCCCTCAGGTATCGCGCGTTCACACGTCATTAGTTCAACTTGTTTTGGTTTTCTGAGCATTTTTCTCAAAACTTGGCAGCAAATGTACTGAATTATATAGCGAAAGGATACAGAGGGGAATAAAGATATCCGGACCATGCCTTTAAATATTTCGCTCCCGGGAGGGCGCGTTGAGAGGCTTGTTTAAAAGCCGGAAGAGTTGCATGTTTAAGTTTATGTTTCTTTAAATATAAGAAGAAAAAGCTTGGCGAATTTTGATTTTTGCGATCGGAATAACCTTGTATATCCATCTCATGCTTTAAATGGGTTTTACATAGGTTAATCCGTAGTACACTTTTAGAGATTAAGGTAAAACAACAATTGTATGTCAATGCAGGTTACATTATATAAATAACTAAATATCCACTGGTATTTACAGATCAGCCGCCAATGAGTCCCAAACTAAATATACTAGTATATTTCTATACTTTGTATATAAATACATGATTATTATACATAGAAACACCTTGACTTATACAAACAGCTATGTTCTTACACACAAATTCTTGTAGCCTGCCAAAGCCTTAGTGTACTAACCCGACGTCTCAACGGTTCTCCGCTTTTTACTGGATCCTTACTGCGATTTCGATATTATTACAGTTAATGTTCTGTGACTTTGCCATTGAAGGGTACACAAGGTGCTCTATGACACCATTGCACCAATCGGTCGCCAGAATCGCTTCCTCTTGAAGATATACATTGCCACTTGGAAAATGTTGATTCAATATCCAGTCAATAATAGGCTTGATAAAACCACTACTTTATAAAGAATGTTTTTTTTTTAATTAATATCCACTGACATTCACACAGCGCCATCTAGCCCCAAGTTAAGCGTGAAGCCTGTATTATGGGTACTAAACAACGGATAAATATACTTATATACATTTTTTTTCGTAAATCAATAATATCATACATAGAAAACACCCAGACCATTACAAACAAACATGTTCATGCACACAAATGTTTGTACTGCCCGGGGATTGAACCCGGAACCCTTGGTGTTGCAGCCGACCTCTCAACCGCAACACCAAATGGGTCGTCAAATGTTCAATGTTCAACGGCTAGTCTTATCCAAAGGTTCAAATTGAGATCAGAAATGTGGCGAAATGGTATCAGTAAAGTTGGTACGACAGAGTCTGTTTCGTGTTGACTTGGCGGGGGCACTGCCGTGTTCCCGATACCTTTTGTGTCACAGTTGCTTTTATATTGCCCACATGCGGCAGTAATGACACCCGTTTTCTGCTTGGCCCGTCTCACAGGCCATTATTTGAATGCACCTCAAAAAGACTCCCCCTTTGAAAGTTAAAATTACAGTAATACCAGTGCTACCCGGTAATATTCTTTCAAAAGAAAAAACTCTAATGTGGGACGGAGAGCTCCTGATTTCAGAGCAAATGCTCCGCGGGAAAATAAAAAGGGGTACAAATTTGGAGTTTCCTGGGTTCTATTATGATGAAAATCTTTTAATTCCTCTTTTAGTGTTTAACAAAGCGGAGGGACATTCGTCCCAAAAAAGCGTAAATTAATGAAAGTATATGATATTATGTAGAATTTGTTGAGGTAAAGTTCGGTCGTGTAGATTTTGAAGCTTGGCTCTACATGAGATCTGATATCTTTTTTAAAGCGCAAACATTATAGGGCAACATTTTACATGAAATGTTATTGGAGGAATATCCTTAAGAGTTTGATACATTTGAAGATAATTATTGGCTGTTTTTCTAATATTTCAAGGATATCTAAACCCAAGTAAAACGCCAAACCTGTGAAAATCAGAAAAAATAGGTAATTACAGCTTTCGTGGAGTTTCTGTTTGATATGTAATATCTCAATAGGGTGATCTCAGATAAAAAACGCTAGTCGCGTATAGGTATTTAAAAATAGTAATGTAAATTATTATTTGAAGATTCGACAACCCATGTGGTGCAATGGTCGAGACGTCGGCTGCTAAACTGAGGGTTCCGGGTTCAATCTTCGGGCAGTACAAACATTTGTATGCATAAACATGTCTGTTTGTAATAGTCTGGGTGTCTTCTTAATTTAAAGATGGCGCTGTGTGGATATCAGTGTATAATTATTATTTATTTATTTAAGATAGTCTTAGAAATATATATATATATATATATATATATATATATATATATATATATATATATATATATATATATATATATATCTCGACGGTCTCACGGTAAAGGAAAATATCGTGAGGAAACATGCGCACGCCTGCGACGACGTGAAGTCGGCTAATCCGCGCTGGGCCCGCGTGGACGACAAACGCCATACACTCCTTACGGGTAGGCTCGTGCCTCATTAATTATATTAGAATTATAAGAGATATTGTACCTAAAATGTACCCATTATATAAGCACATTAAGTAACGGGTCCTAAGTTAAGGCCTTTCCTCTGAAACAAAACGGGCTCTACTTTACGAGCATCAAAGTAAAGTCGGACGCAAATTACACATAAACTCGTAAATTTCCTTATTTTGCCCCAAAAAAAGACAAGATTTAGTCCTAAACTTTATTGTCGTCGTTGAAGCACCTAATTGCTATAAATTGGACCTTTTAATTTGGCCATTTTACGTGGCAGTAGACCGGGTACGTCTTGAAAAAGTTTTACTACTGTATTTACGCGCTTTTCCTTGTATTTTTGTTTTAAAAAAGTACTGCTCGGTTGTTTCGAGTAAAACAGAACGTTGCTCAAGATTATTTCTTTGGTTAAATTGAGGTTTACGCCACAATATATTTTACGCTGTTTAATATACGGCATATTATGTAGACGTCGGTATATAGTAATGTTATCGGTTTCCTTAGTTTAGATACTAAGGAAACCGATAAACAATTACCATTTGCTAACTAAGTAACTTAGTCTCACATGTAAACATATTTTTTTTGTGTGCAATGTAAAATAGAGAACAAAACGACACAAAAATAACAAATAAAGTAACCTAAATTTACAAAACGACACAAAAGTAAAAAAATATATTGATGTAGACTGGTGTACATACAGAGCGTCGGTGGCTCAGTGGTGTGGACTGTCGCCTTCCTATAGGGAGGGCTGAGGTTCAAATCCCGACACGTACCAATGTATTTTCGAATTTTCGAAAGATATATGTACGTTATCCGACGCTCTTACGGTGAAGGAAAACATCGTGAGGAAACCTTCATGCACGCCTGCGAAGAGATTCGAAGGTTGTGTGTGAAGTCGTCCAATCCGCACTGGGCCCGCGTGGACGACTAAGGCCTAATCACCCTATACGGGTAGGCTCGTGCCCCTCGGTGGGGACGTTTAATAGCTGATGATGATGGTGTACATAATAAATGCAAACTTTATTATTATTTTACATGATATTTAATTATAAATATATACAACTATTACTTAGTATGTAAAAGATACTGGATAACGTTATATATTAAATAGCTTATTTACATTATTTAACCGTAAAGAAACGACGAAACATGGCATGCAATCTCCTTTGCCGGTCCATTTGGTGTTTACTATGTGCAACCGTTATGCTATGCAAGCTGCACCTTATCTGTAAAGACATAAAGGCGAATACAGCGAGCAATTTTTGTATCTTTTGTATCCGACCTAAACCTTCATCGTCTAGAAAATATAGCTTTTGTGTTCACGCGCCCGGCGCTTTATCCGTGTATAGATTTCGATATTGCGAGGAATTGATCTTTTGATACATTGAGTCTGCATATTGGAAAGCGTTAATACTATTTTTTTTTATTTATTTATATTTGTTATATGTGTTCATTTTTTTAATTTTATTTATATTTGTTTTTTTTTATTTGTTTATTCATTGTTTTAATGTGACTCACTCGCCACAGGTGCAGCCAGAAAAACAGTGCTGCAGTAGTTTCTTTACTACTGCAGTTTATGCTGAGGCTGCACCTGTTTGGCCACTAGGTTTGAAGAATTTATTTACCTTTTTGTTTTTGAGCACTTGTTTTTATTGTGATTCTGTGTATGGTAAAATATTATTTAAATTATTGTGGCCAATAAAAAAAGTTTCTTTCTTTCTTTCTATTTTTTGAACAAAAAAAATAACAAGGGCCAGTGCCATGGAAGTATTAAAAATACTTCATTGTGTTCAAATCATACACGTATAAAAAATACCTACGGACGGAGTTTCGTAACATCTCGCACTAAAATTACATTTTTAACTAAACTTTTCATCCCATCATCTAAATTAATTCGGTATTTTCCACCATCCGCAATAAAATACCATTTTTATAAAAGCGCACCTTATTTTTGTAGTCGTTTCAATGATCTCTTTTTTTAATTTGGAATTTTGTATTTTTAAATATACTGAAACCAATAAATATTAATTCAATTGATGATAATGCGCAATGACGTCACATATCAATAATCTCATACAAAATATATGGAAACGTTCCTTTTTGACAGTTCATAAAAAGTTCGTCAACGATTTAGTGGTGTCAAATACCTATTCTTACAACACTTACATCTACAAGTGATAAATAGAACGCCAAATAAACGTCATCCACAATGGAGGGAACGATTATTACTCGTTAACCTTTTTCAAATTTCCCCCAAACAAGTACCTGACATTCGCAAGTCACAATCAATGCCAAAATATGCAAACAATTGGAAAGGTCTCGTTCGCGTCAGACTCCCGGGCCGAGTGTAGAACCCTAGAACCACAGATTTCCCAATACAGGAGATAGGGCAAGCCGCGTTTTAAAGTTCGACAATTGTAAGCTCAACGAGCATACACTGGCTGCCAGTTTACGCTCTGTGAGACGAGTCAAGACGCACGAATATTAGAAGAAATTACCGTTTTTTTCCCAAAATGCCATCCTGTGCAATTGTAACATGCCATCATCGCAATGAATCAGTAAATTTACCAAGAAATATAATAACTTTTCACAGATAAGAACCGAAAAGAAATTGCGACACTGGGACTGCCTATAAACTTGGCGGCTTGTCCAGTCTAATTGTATATTCGGATGTCTGTGCCTAGAACAGACAATCATAAGAAAACAAAAACAGGACGTTGAGTGGGTGAAAAATGAAATTTCAATATGGTCCGTGGTATTGGTATGTGTTTATTTGTAATACATGTTCATACTGAGCAAAAGTATATCGTATGTTTATCAGTTACTTTGTTTAGTATCTATTGAACAAGCTTGTTGCTTAACTTGGGGCTAGATGACACTGTGCAAATATTTATGAATCTGTATTATGGTAATTTTACAAGTAATTTGTTATTAAAATTAAATTTAAAAGATTTAAAATCTATCTGAATATAATTACTATCTACAGAGTTATATATTTATTGGGTTCCCTTCAACACTTTGTCTTTACAGGTGCATGCCTACCGAAAATGTAATATATATACTTGTCATCATGTGAGTTAACTATCTAAATTACATATTAAATCCAGTATATTTTGCATTTTATACGGTCCTTTGTAATATAAATAACCTATGTTTTTATGTCTTAATTTTTTCTTATCGTTTAACATAAGATTCGGCCCTTCCGAGAGCGCGTATTTGCTTGCGGGAAATTTAATAAAAATCCAACGGACCTAACCGAGCAAGGAAATTTTCGCTGAATCGCAGCCCTTTAAGGCGAATCCGGTATTTGTCGGATCGGCGCTAAACCCGGGCCTCCGAGCCGAAGAAGACCCGATGGGAGGGGCTCGAATTCAATTTGGATCATTCTTCTATGGCATTATCCCGATTGAAGGTCTTCACTGCCCTGCGAATTGGATCTTTTGCATAAAATGAAAATTGAATCGGAACTAACGAAATATCCGAAGAGGTCCCTTTATAAACGACCTCTATGGAATTATGATACGATATAGCCCGGGAATTACAGCCGCCATTTTGGATTTTTATTGCGACCCCCAGTATTACAGTTTTTCGCTGGTTGTATTTTATCGAAGTCAGCGTCCGCGAGTCTGTTTTATTGTCACCGCAGATTTTATGTGGCATTGCAATTGAAGAAGTTTTATTATACAGCAAAGATTCTTTTAAAATTTTGCAAGTAGTAATATGCTGTAAATATGATTCTGTGATGTCTAAATGCTAAGTGTTTTTTTTCTTAGACTTATGGAATTTCACTGCTTCTTTAGAGCTTCTTTTCTTATCAACTATTACTAACATAAAACATCAGCCTTTGCCGAGATTTTGAAAAGGGTAACTTTTATAATATCAAACCTACACAACCTTAGATAAACAATTGTTTGAAATACAGTTCGGGAATTCTAGGTTTCGTAAAGAAAAAATGATCGTATAAATTGAGCCGATAATATTACAGTTACATATTCGTTCATCATCATCATCAGCTCATAAAACGTCCCCACCGAGGGGCACGAGCCTACCCGTATAGGGTGATTAGGCTTTAGGCGTCCACACGGGCCCAGCGGGTTCGACGACTTCACGCACAACCTTTGGGATTCAATTTCAATTCGCAGGCGTGCGCAGGTTTCCTCACGATGTTTTGTTCATCGTATGAGCGTCGGATAACGTGCATATATTTTTCGAAATTTCGAAAACACATTTATACGTGGCGGGATTTGAACCCCAGCCCTCCCGGTAGGAGGGTGACAGTCCACACCATTGAGCCACCGACGCTTACATCGTACATGATTGATGATAATATTGTTTTCTTAGTACGGTCAGTTTCTGTTTGAGTTGCATGCAGCACATTAGTCAAGTGTTGATTCAGAAACCACTCGACTTTCTTGTCCAGTGTCGTGACTTAAATTTGCAGTACCAGTATTTTCTATATACTAACTAGTACACTCATTGAAAGAGCGTCGGTGGCTCAATGGTGTGGACTGTTGCCACTGCGAGGGCTAGGTTCAAATCTCGCCACGTACCAATGTGTTTTCAAATTATCGAAAATTATGTGTACTTTATCCGACGCTCTTACGGTGAAGGAAAACATCGTGAGGAAAACTGCACTCGCCTGTGAAGTGATTTAAAGGTTGTGCGTGAAGTCGTCCAATCCGCACTGGGCCCGCGTGGACGACTAACGCCTATACACCGTGGGGACGTTTAATGAGCTGATGACGATGAAGACACTAATTGAAAAGAAGATTTATTTCTCTCAGACTATTGATATGAACCTGTCTTTGACTATGAACTTTGTTTTTATTTATTTTCATTACCTTTCTAATTTATAAAGAGATCTCGCATACATTACTGCATACACATTTACTAGGTGGTAAACTCGATACTGAGTCGTCTAGGTAGGTACCACCGCAGTGCCAGATATCGATTCGTGAAACAGGAGTGTTATGCACTTTTGTGTTTCGGGATGAGGGCACTGTAGTAGTGAAATTACGGGTATAAAAGACCTAACATCTGTTGTCTCGGGTGACGGGCGCAGTGCGGCATTGATGGAGGATAATAACTGGCTATCAGTTGTTGGTCTCCTTTAATGCCGCTCTGTCATGGTCTGGCGTATCACTTACCATCAGGTGAGCGTCCAGACCGTCCTGTACACTTGAAAAAAAAACATTGTATTAATGAATGGAACTATGAGCCCTTGCTGAGTTACTTACCAGATTAATTTCCGTAGGGTGTAACCGGTGGTAGCTTCATTTGACGTTAAAATAAGTGCCTTTCATAGGTCTTAATTGACTAAATGTATTTGAATTTCAATTATTATAATAATTAACCTGTATTATTTAGTTCGTTGTTCGTTAGCGAAAGAAAAGATAGGACTTAGGTCACACGGAATACAAAATTAACCTATAATGACACCATGCGGATAAGTGGGTGTAAATGACTAATATTCTATAATGACTCTGATAATTGGCCATTGCAATAGTTGCTCGATTTGGGCGATTTTTAATCTATGCAATCAAGCCCTCTGGGAAGACTGCATTTTTTAAGATATTGTTATAAATATCGAGCGAATCAATAATTGCATCGTATTTTCCTTGCCTATCCGTCTTTCGTTTGTCTACATTGCATTTACTTACTGTTGGTCAAGCTGGACGTTATTTTTGAGAAAATTTGATATCTTAATGTACTTTACCTTAAAACTATTTTGACATATTAATGTACCTACATTTAAATCATATGAATAATGCATTAATGTTATGTAATATGGGTACTAAAAACGGATTAAAATACTTAACCACACTTATTAGTAAATAAATACATATTATACATAGAAACGCCCAGTCCTTATAGTTCTAAAACAATTTTTTGAATTGCACAGGGATCGAACTCGGAATCCTTGGCTTAGTAGCCAACATCTCAACCACCACACCACACGGGCCAAACAACGATATTTTTTAGATATTTGAACCTGAACCTTGAAATACATTAATTTTATATTATCATATTGACACGAACAAGCTATTTTTGTGTCCAAAAGTAATAAAAGGATGCCTGTCATAAAATCCATAAGGATTTAATATATTAATATGCGGAAAATGGTTTGTTTCGATGAAACAAGTTTCATTTCGCTTCGCCGACAAATTTACATCCAATTTAATCCCATGTGTACTCGTTATGTAGATTTACTGGTGTTTAATATGTGCTGATATAAACTCTATTGCTGTAATATAAGAACTAAGTTCGTTGGTGTATGTACATTCCATTTATGATTTGAATTTGAATACTTTCCTAATTGAGCTAATAGATGACGTTGTACGCTATTATATGTCGTAAGCATTGTGTTTTCTGAAACCAGATATAGACCTAGGCTAAATGGCTGTCTCTCTCGCAGTATCAATAAACCTCTGTGTACACAAGAGTATTTCATTTTACTCCCGTACACCCTCGAAGTTGACCTACACTACCCTATGGGGGTAGTTCACTTGGTCGATTAAATAAAAATCGATTTTATTGAAATAAATATTAATCGATTTGTCAATAATCGATTTATGTGAAAAAAAATAATCGATTATTTCAAAAAAATCGATTTTTTCTATTATTTAAAATCCTCCAATAAAATAATATTAATAAAAAAAACAATTCAAAACTAAAATCATAGCAATTAATGTTCTTTTAAACTTTCAAGGTAAGGAATAATAAAACCAAAGAATATTATTGATACAAATTCTCAGTACGATTAAACGTTTTATTATATAATAAATTAAATGAGCACCTCAACGAAATGATATCTTTATTATCGCAAAAACTAAAATATAAACCAAATTTTAAAAAATATCACAAATGTCCAGTCCTATTTTGCCTGTGACTTGCATTAAAATGTACCTACAGTAAATCTTGTCGATTCATTTGGTGTAGCGGTTGAGAGGTCGGCCAACACCAAGGTTCCGGGTTCAATCCCGGGCAGTACAAACATTTGTGTGCATGAACATGTCTGTTTGTAATGGTCTAGGTGTTTTCTATGTATAATATGTATGTATTTACAAAAAAAATATAAGTATCTGTATCCGTTGTTTACTATCCATAATAAAGGCTTCATACTTGACTTGGGGCTAGATGGCGCTGTGTGAATATGGGTATATATTTATTAAATTAAATACTTACCTTAAATGCCAATAAAAAACTAAATGACGTTATGATCTTTAAAATAAAAATATTAACAAATTATTTTGTTAATTTTAAAAAATTAACAATAATTTTTTTTTTAAATATTGTCACAGATGTCCCGCCCTATTGTACATTTAACTAGTACTATTAAAATAAAATACTGAAAATTACAATTAAAAACTTAACGACGCAGTTATGGTATCAAAAACAAAAATTTAAAACAATTCCTTCATTAATCTTTTAGTTTAAACAATCAAAAGACGATTTATAAATAATTATTTCGCCAGCCGTTTGTAGGTGTTTTACGGTTAGAAGACATCTTTATTGTTTATTGTT
This sequence comes from Leucinodes orbonalis, assembly GCA_019425675.1. NCBI lineage: Eukaryota > Metazoa > Arthropoda > Insecta > Lepidoptera > Crambidae > Leucinodes > Leucinodes orbonalis. The sequence goes on from PQWD01003339.1 coordinate 10,802, forward strand.
GGTTACCAACAACTATAGTAACTCAGATCTCACTCACTAAACTGAAACTACTTAACTCGCCGACATAACTACAGAAGGCACAATTTTTATTTACTTACTTGCAAATAATAATGCTTCAAGTTTTTTCATTGAGTGTATAGATGGTGCTATTTATGAAAATCGATTGAAACGCATAATTTATTAATCGATTTATTAAAAATCGATTAATATGACTTTGAAAATCGATTTTAAAAAATCGATTATACGAAAATAATAATCGATTAAAAGAAAAATCGATTATTTTTTAATATCCCTACTTGGTATTCGTATCTAATGCTTAATTAGATTCAACAAGCTACAGCATGAAAATATAGCTTAATACGACGTAAAATTTGAAATTAAATCTCATGTGTAATTAAAGTACCAACTAAAGGAGCGTTCAACTATTTTGTAAAAAAAATTTTTAAAGATTTTGAACAGAAAATAAAAGTACAATTGAAAGTTATAGCTCTTTTAAATAAAGTGATAATAAAATATTAATTTAGATGCTTCATCATCATCAGCTCATTAGACGTCCCCACCGAGGGGCACGAGCCTACCCGTAAAGGGTGTAAAGGCCTTAGTCGTCCACGCGGGCCCAGTGCGAAAGTGGCCGACTTCACGCACACCCTTTGGATCTCTTTGCAGGCGTGCGCAGGTTCCTCACGATGTTTTCCCTTACCGTAAGAGCATCGGATAACGGACATATAATTTCGTAAAGAAGAAACAATGGCGGGATTTGAACCTGCACTCTCCCGATCGGAAGGTGACAGTCCACACCATTGAGCCACCGATGCTTAGATGCTTAATTAAGTTAAATACGTATTTTATGTTATATTTTTTGTTCACAGGTAAGATTAACGCGCAAACTCAACGAGTATACAACACTGACGATAGGGTAAGCTTAAAATGCTTTATTAGAAAGAAAGAAAGAAAGAAAAATATTTATTTGGCGCAATAAAATTGTACATGTTAATTCCTTAATACTAAAAATAATTATAATGCTACCAAAATGGTGGCCACTCAGCTAATGCCAAGACAGTTTTGTCAAGGCGCTGTTTTGCAGTGGAACCAAAGACAAAAAAAGAAATAAAAAGAAAATTAAATAAAAATGCTATATGCGCATAAGAATAATTACGAAATATGTAGTAAATGTGAATCTACACTAAAAATATAATGCATATATATAAACATCAATATTATCAAATAATAGTAATAGATATCTAAGGTAAGTAATAAATATATATCATAATTATTATAAGTAATAGATAGTTTAGTATATCCTTGTCTATAAATACATTATGTACATACAAAATGATATATATTGAACGATAATGATAAATGATATATATTACTATAACAGGACTCGATGTCCGAAGGCGTCATGTCAGGAGCTTTTGTTGGAAAGGATGAATGTAATCGAACAAAACAAATGATCCACATTACGTTTCGTTTCAATACCAAGACATCTATGAAAAGTCTAACTTTTTACTTTTTTATACAACAAATAATAAGAAACGGATAAAAAAATTATCATTACCTGTTTTGAATTAAGTGAAGCTACATTAAATAAATCTTATCAAAAGGGGAGTCATAATAAGTAATTTCGGAAGGCTTTTTTCAGCATTAGTTAATCTGTAGCTGAAATTATGATAAAATAATACCTATGGCTATCCATAGGTATTATTTTTGGCCTTTTGAAAGGCCGGCAACACATTTCAGTGCCCTCTGGTATTGCAAATGTACATGGGCGGCGGTGACATTTACCATCAGATGAGCCGTTTGCTCGTTTGCCTGCTATAGCATAAAACAAAAATCCAGTACTGGCAAAGCCAGGGGTTTGAATTTCCATCTGAAATTAATAAAAAGTTATTAGTGCTTGCTTCATTGCCACCCCCATTTTACACCACATCGCCGTCATATATCTTACCGCCCACCAAATCTTTACATTCATGAATTATTACATACATGACTTTATATTCATAAATATAAACCTAGTTTTATTCTATAAGACCAAATAACATTGCCTGGTACATTGAAGCCCGAATTTCTATTCAATATTTCAAACAAAGCTTAGCCCATCGTCTAAAGCTAACAACTTTACTTTTTCACAAAATCATAATTGAATATTTAAACGAAATTCTTTAGGTTTTTTCTGTGAAATTGGCTTGGAAAATACACCAAGGCGTTATTACTCGACAAAGCTTATGCTTACCACTTAATTTGGTTAAAAGAAAACATCTTTTCAAGTTTAATTGACCGTGTTTACGTTCAAACAACTTTGGAATCTGTTTTGAGCTCATCTTAGAGGCCATTTTCTTTTTTGATAACTTACGCATCAGTGGTTCGTTTTTCTTAGACGGTATGGATAAAGTTGTTTCTAATAGGAGATGCGTGTTTTACATTTTGAACCGTATAGTTTTGCAACAAAGTATATTTTGTTAAACTTAAGTAACGCTTATAGATTATTAGGTAGTGTACTACATGGTGAATAGTTTGTATCGAATGTTTTTTAACTGTAGAAGTTTTCAACGTTCTTGATGGACTTATCACATCACTCTATATTGAGACAGTCGATTTTCAGACTATCTGAAAATCAATTAGACATGATCACCATTTCCCCAGTACTGATAACCGCATGCTAACCCATTTGCACGGCGTATGTAGTCGGTGACGGTCATGCGATCGCGATAGGCATATCTATTGTCGTGTATATCAATTTAAATCCAGAAATAAAACAATAAGCCCTTGAAAAGGTGGCAGACTCGATATTGAGTCGTCTAGGTAGGTATTACCGCATTTCCATCTATCGTCCCGTCCTGTGAAACAGGAGTGCTGTCCACTTTTGTGTTCGGTATGAGGGCACTGTAGCTAGTGAAATTACCGGGTATAAGAGACCTAACATATGTTGTCTCTGGTGTCGCGCAGTGCGGCGTTAACGAAGAATAATAACTGTATATCAGTTGTTGGTTTCCTTCAATGCCGATCTGTCATGGTCAGGTGTATCACTTACCATCAAGTGAGCGTCCTGTTCGCCCTGTACATCGATAACATAAAAAAAAACGTCTAACATCGGAAAGTAAAATCTTAATACTACAACTACAGTTACAACGTCTTCTGCCAAGTGAGTTCCGTACTTCAGAGTTTCAATTCCTTACTAGTACCATGCAGGTTCAACGAAGTAAAAAGTGACGATTTTAACATCTTCTTTAACGACTTTTCCTTACTTGCTGGTCTACCGTTCAAGGAAGTAAAAAATGCATTTAAACGGCATTTCTCCATTCAACATTGTATTTGTATAATGTTAACCATAAAGAATATTCGCCGATGTGTACAAACCCCAACAGCACGAGCCATTTCTTGTTTCGCCCGCGCTCGGCGAAGCAACGAATAACAAACCGTGCGTTTCGAAAAACATCCTGCGGTAGCGGTTGGTATTTTTATGAAAGAAAATATTATTAAAACCGTTTTATTAAACTGTTTTCGGCTTGCATATTAAATCAGTGTGAAATGATGGAGTAGAGACCGCTGCATGGCAACCGTGTGCGTGATGTTATCTGGAATTCAAAATTATAAAATAAGTAACCATTCCTTTAGTAATTAGTTTACTGTTTGAAGTCGGTAGTTTTTTGTTAAACAATAATTTAATGAATACTTTTTTTTGGTATGTGTATTGCTGACTGGTGAAGCTATAAAGGTAATCTGCGGCCAATAGCAGTTATCAGTTATAAAAAGATCGTCGGTTTCTCTTACGGTGAAGGAAAAATTGTGAGGGAGCCAATCCACACTGGGCCCGCGTGGACGACTAAGGACTAACCCTTTACGGCTAGGGTCGTGCCCCTCGGTGGGGACTTTTATGAGCTGAAGATAATAATGTATTATTAAAAACTATATTGTGTATATATATGAAATAATACATATAGATGATATACACAGATAAAAATCTCACTTCCTCCTTGTAAATTCCTTCAAACAATGCTAACATAGTGGATTCGATACAAAATATTCGACAATAGCAGAGACATGGATATTACGATTGTTTGGCACTGTGACAGTGCCGCAGTGAGCGCATTTGCGATTTAAAATTTAACTGAGACGGGAATATTTTAAGCTGACAACGTTCGCTTTTTATCTGACGTTAAACCTGGGGCGGATATTTGCCATTTAGCTCGGTTATTTTAAGTTTTAACTTAAAAGCAGTTGATAAACCACTTGTTACATGTTTTTATCTGTATTTAGGTTTAATCAGCTGGATTGAAAGAAAGAAAGTAAGAAAGAAATAATGTATTATTTTTGCACATCGCAACGCAAGCATAACAAAAATACAGTAAAAACACACTAAATAACAATTTCATTGTGCTACGACGTCCAAAGTAAATGAAGCCACTCAGCATGTGCCATGGTCCGGTGATCGGACCCTGACGCTGATTTTCCGTGAGCCCGAGTGAGTAGGCGCACGGACAAGATCGCTTCAGATTTTTTATATAATATTTTTACATAATATAAATATGATATAAGAATAACATATAACAATACAAAAAAATAATTAAATACTAATATATACTACGAATATATGTCTATATGGTGGATACATAAATAATGTTGAGAGAATATAATTACAAAAACATCATAATAAAATATGCCTATATATGTGTGAGAGTGTGTCTAGTGTACGTGTAGGTGGTAGATTTTCCACTTGTGTGACGTGACCTTTACCCCTATAAACAATATCCTATAAACAGCACATTTATATTTCGACGCCACACCCTGGTATGCTAAGTCATTTAATAATCAGTGGAATTATGATTAATAATTAAAAAAAATAGATTGCTGGTGTATAATTTGATTAAAAGTCAAATTATGATGATGTTAATTTGATGAACATATAGGCAGAGATTTCTTCTGAATACTTAAAAAACAGTGATGACTATGGTGAATATAATGTCTAAGATAGGTGTAGATTTTTTTTAGTTTATTTATTGGACCAAAAACAAGTTTTAACCATAACAAAAACCTTTTGAGGTCAAAACCTTTTTGGATCAAAAATAAAATTACATCAACAAGAAGCCATAGAGAGCCTTCATCAACCTCTTAAGAAAATATGATTTGCTTTAAGATAGTAAAAATATTATTTTAGGTATGAATAAAAACTTTAAAGTCAACATATGAGGTGAAATGTAAAGTATATTTAACTTCATTGGAAATTGGAAATTCTCAAAGCAGTCTCTAGATTTCCGGAACTTTCGAAAGTTCAGCCAATTGCGAGCTACGCCAATAAGATTTATTCGGATCCAACATGTTATGATAGACTGAAAGGATACGGTTTGAAGAAGAAATCCGCGCGGAATATATTTGTGAAGTATTTTTCATAATATCTGCAGCTGAAAAGAAAATGTTGATAGATTTCGATGAGATTACTTTTTATTATAAACTAAAAATGCAATGACAATTTTTTTTGGCTTGCCAATATAGTTTTTAAAACTAGTTCCACTTAAGGGCAGTAGCGAAAGAAATTTATACTCAGAGGAAAGCCTTTATTATTGCTTATTTCATTTTACGTTTATTATACCTCATTACCTTTATTATTACGTTATTTAATCTGATTTGGATTACGACTGACCGATGACTTGCAAAAGGTTGCAGTGGAAGCTGGGAAAAGCGGGAATCAAGGATATTTGGCGCAAAATGGGGTTGACCTGTGCTCAACAGTGGACTGCGGTAGGTTGAAGAGAGATAAACCTAAATTGTCAGTGTGAGAATTCACTTAACTAACGTGGCTACTTGAGGTTATGGAACGGAACCCCTAATTACTAATAGAGCCGTTATTATGCAGTTCATTTTATGACTGCAACAATACTTAAATACTCAACACACTTAAAACTGTCCTTTTGTAAATGTCAGATACATGTACTCTATCTGACATTTACAAAAGGCATCATTATTTTACTAACGTTTTTTTAACTTTGTAAATTGTTCCTTGTGTAAAATAGGAATATAAAAATTAAAATAATTATATAAAGATTTATTAAGTTCCAAAAAAAGGACACAAGACAATGTGCCTTTCAGTAAGCGTTTCCCCCGCGATATTGGTGGCCAGGTACGTGCCATAACCGCGGCAGTAGCCACCAGCCCAAGGTGGCAGATTTACTAAGAAAATTAAATCAATGAATGAAATCGGAAATCTGGCTGACTGCGTTTTAAAATTAATAGTTTTCTGATTAATGATTTTTAAACAAAGTGTTACAATTTAAACTTACCTATAAACAGAACTTGGAGTATTTTTGCTGACTCTCTTTCTCTCTTCATCATGTTGCATTCCACTGCTGGACATATTTAGTATATGTACTGCCGAAGCAAGTACAACTGCTGGACATAGGTTTTCCCTATTTAGCACCAGATATTCCGGTCCTCCACTTTCCTAATCCAGCATCAACCAGCGGCCTCGCAAGGCGTCAGTCCATCGGGCCGGTGGGAGTCTTACGCTACGCTTGCCATGACGAGGTCCCCACTCTAGAGCTCGTCTTCACCAACGGTCATCGGTTTTGCGACATACGTGACCACACACACCACTGTCACTTCAGCTTGCTGATGCGGCCGGCTATGTCGGTAACTTTAGTTCTCTTGCGCATAACATCGTTAACTTTTGTTGCCGACTGTATATTAAATATAAAATCGCCCAAGTCGGCTGGCACGCGCACGCATCCATTCATTCCGGGATTCAGCCATTACATTTTAATGGTCGCTGAACGTATTCAATTCGTATTGCCCTCTTTGCATTGTGTACGAATTGAAAGAAACTGTCCGCGCCGAGAAACCTGCGGAAGTACTTTGAAGGCTATGTATTATTTTGACAATGATACAAAACGTTTCTGTGGCGGACTGTACTTATATGGTTTTACTGCCTTTGATATTAAATCTTTGTATGTTTAAGCACTTTTCATTATGTGTTACAAACAGTAACCGGTAATAAAAAATTGAGGGATTCCAAAATAAAAATATGTATTAACTCAAAAAAAAAATATTATATCTATTTCTTTTAATATAATTATTTATATAACACTGTACACAATACTGTAATGAAGTTGAAAGAGTAAATTTCATGATAGCTATTCTGTAATGATGTCCTTTTGTTTTCCGTAGATCCAAAATAAACTGCAGAATATTTGAATAAAGATATTTTGATATTGAGCTATAAATTTAAGTAGGACAGCACTTGGCATATCCGAAACAGAATGCTTTGCTCCAACAGTATTTTAAGGGTGTTAACGGGAAGGTGGGATAGTGCGCTGAGGCGGCACTAGATCATGGACCTTATAAACCCAAACGCGGAACAAATTTACTATGTTAATTAGAACTTAACATTTTGAATAGTACTAACAGTAGATGTAATAAAAAAGTTACTAACAAATAATGGATTGTAGTTGTCTGAAATGAATAAACAAATTATTTTATATTTCCACAACACATATTTTAGCTTAAGTTATTCTCTAAGTGCATGTTAAGTTTTACTGATGCTATTTATTAGAAGAGCGGTCTCATACTAATATTTACAAGGTTTTAAAAGCATATGTTACGGCACCGCGGAAAGAGTAGGGCTTGTGACACTAATCAAATCTGCTGTCACCACATGAATCAATTGAAATGTATTCTACATGAACGTCAAAGTCAAAATTCATTTATTCAGATTACGCTTACTAAAGCGCTTATTATCAAAAAGAATACAATAAAAAATACATTTAAAATACCAAAGTAAAGCACAATAATGTATTTTGATACTGGGAAAAAGCGCTTCGGCGCTTTGGCTTGTTGAGAAAGAAGCACCCAAGAAAACTCAACAGTACAGCTTTTTTAAACAATGATTTTAATGTACAGATGTATTACAAACACTGAAGTAGCTGAGCAGTTTAAAACCATGGATTTTTATCACATAAATATTCGTCAATAGTATAGTACCCTTTTTTAGAAAGGTGGTTTTTTATTTAGCTTTAAACTTTATACATCTTACTATAAAAGATTTACCTACTTTATGTAGTCTCAAGTCTGGACAGCAAGTTTGTTTCTGAATCTAAAAAGTTTCTGAAATGAAAAACATGTTTCATTTTTAACATCCATGTCGTATTTCAAAAACAAGTGATGCACTTTAAAAACCCATTAGAAACCAACCTCACTGTAAATCTCTAGTCATGTCTACGCAGAGTAAGTCACAGTAGCAACAATATAAAGTGCTATAAATAAATCATGTGGCCGATAGCCTTCGGGACCATTGTGCGGACTCCATTGTGGCGGAGCGCAGTCTCCGTACTGAATGTACAGTGATTACTGGCGTATGATTGTTATCCGTTCTGGAAGAGTCGGAATGAAGTAAGGTTTCCATTTACGGCGCCTTGGTCAACTCATTCATCATTACCTATCCTATATATCTTTTTATTTAATCAAAACACAAATCACATTTACAATTTAGGGTATTGATCTCGTCCTGATAAGCTTAAGAATAAAACGTGCAGCGATCTCTACCTAAGTTTGATATACTGCAACCACCACTCGCTTACCACGCACGATGATTGCGACAAAACGTTTCACTTTCATAAAAGACTTTAACGAAAGTTAACAATGTAAGTGAGTTTTCGTTTGATTTGTGTATAGACGAAGAAATCCTTTCTATTTATTTAATTAATCCGGAAAAATAGGCAACATTAATAAAGGTATTTCTTTTTCAAACTGACAACTGTTGGCGCACCGGACAATTGGCGAGCTCTCATCCAAATAAAGTGAACAGGGCGGACAGTTCGCTCACCTGATGGTAAGTCTGACCATGACAAATGCAGTCTCTTCAACCTATCGCAGTCCACTGGAGCATAGGTCTCCCCATTTTGCGCCAGACATCCCGGTCCTCCGCTTTTTGCAGTGTTGAAAGAAAATTAATAACAGTACTTGTCTTTACTTTCCGTCAACACTATCCTGTGCCCGTCATTCGACACTACAGACGTAATATCTCTCGTATCAGGTAATTTCACTATCTGCAGTGTCCTCATACCGAAACACAAAAGTGCAAAATACTTCAATTTTACAGATCGATATCAGGCACTGCGGTGGTACCTAACTAGACGACTCAGTACCGAGTCTACCACCTAGTAGTTTTTCCTAGATGACCCACTAATATGCGTCTAAAATTCATACATCATTTTGAGTAAACAAGGCATGCTAAGCAACAAAATTGTAAGCCATTCTGCCAGACAATGCGATGTTTGGGTTAACTGATGTAAACTTCAAGACGTATTATAGTGTCGCAGCAGGAAATCGACGCCATGACAGACACTGTTACTGGCGATTAGATACGGCGATGGCTTGTTCGCGAACACGACTTGCAAACTTGGTACAGAACTTCTATTTTCTGTTAACTGTCTTAGCTCGTAACTAAATCTTGTTTTGCTATTATTTTATCAGTAGCATAAACTAGTTGCGAACCGTTATTTCTTGGTTATCATTCAGATTTGATTATTAAGCAAACGCCAAAGTGACTTCGTGGTATAGTGCTCTCAGCGTTGGGTTTGAATCCCGCTGAAAGATCGAATTGTTAAAGACACTTATTACGTATTATTTTCCCAGTTTGAAAGTCCACTGTCGTCCCCTCGGCCTCTAAAAAATGAAGTGTCCATTGGACCCCCTATGTCTCCCAAACATAAGTGGATTTTATTTTATAGCCAAGTTTTGAATAATTTGCTATCGATCCCAAAGTACAGTTGCAATAATAAATCTATATACACACCTGTTTGAAAAGAAGGACAATATCATGCTTCGGGGAGCTCATTGAGCTCAGTCGTCAGTACTCTCGTTTACGCCCTCCAATAGGATTGGGCCGCCTGGTGGGTACGGCCAATATCCCCATAGCTATGCTATTTGTAAAGGCCTGTGCACTGCTGATGAACGCTAAGGGTTTATCGATGATGATGATCGTATATATTCATTTATTTACGGATTATTTATAGCCTCTCAGCTCAGGTAGCACGAAGTCATCATTAGACTTAGAAAAATAAAATTTTCCCTTGTTCAGTCATCAGCAGCTCATTAAATATCCCCACCGAGGAGCACGAGCCTACCCATTATAATAATAATAAAATATCTCTTCGCAGGCGTGCGCAGGTTTCCTTACAATGTTACCCTTCACCTTAAGAGCGTTGGATAACGTACGTATAATTTCGGATTTTTTTAAACACATAGGTACGTGGCGGGATTTGAACCTGCCCTCCCGATTGGGAGGTAACAGTCACCACCATTGAGCCCCTGACGCTCATATTAAAATAAAATACAAGAGTAAGGCGAATTTGATAATCTTTCAAGTGATTTGCATCCAGTGATGGTTGATCCCACTATCAATTTTACCTTCTGATTTCTGTTCACGTGTTTATATCAAAAACTAAATTAAATAAAAGACGCTCATAGTTAATATTTGATCAATATTTAAATCTGTCTCTAAAGAAACAACAGCCATTCGGTCTATTTCCGTTTTTCCTAAACAACCTACACGCCTCATACATATTCTATTAGGAAAAATACCATTAAAATAATCATTCGTTTGTAGAATGAATTCGTTTATTCTACCTTAAACAAGCAATAAATGAAAGTCAAATGAAGTTGCCGCACAGAAAATGAAGAGAATAAACCAATATAGAGGGAGACATCTTCGAGCCCATCACTTGGGTATGGATTTGGTAAACAAAATGGTCCGTGTGGGCGGACCCTCAACAATTTGTTCTACTAAGAGTATTTTTTGTGTAAAGTCTGTAGTCCATAAATAGTAAAGCTATAAAAAGAAATTTAAAAAGTTCATTGAAGTGGTGACTGTTGAAGTTTTGTCGTAAATTAGACAAATGTCAAAAGTAAAACCGACTTTAAAAAAGCATGAGTTGTATTTCGTCGAGTGGGTTAACCGGAGACTTTTCACCAGTTTAAATTAAAGATTAAAAAAACCCTCATGAAAAAAAGTTACTATACAATAGAAGAATATTTATCGGATAAAGATGTGTGGTCTTGCACTTAGTGTTCCAGTTACAAAATCTTTGTAATAAATTATTGTAAAGCTATTTGTAGGTAAATGACAAAACTGTAACCACTGATATAAAAAGATTAAAAGAGTAACTCGAGTTTCTTGCCGGCTCTTCTCGAAGATCCTACTTATTCCGAACCGGTGGTAGAGTCACAAAAAATATGATAATAATAACAATTGACGATTCAAAAGTATCTGTAACAGATTTATTTCAATAAAGATTTTTTCTTTCTTTCTTTCTTTCTTTACACATAACGCCGTTCCCTCTTCCTATTTATCCTTTCGTTTACACTATTTTAAGGTCAGGTTGCTAGCCATGTAAGCAAATTGTGTGTTCCTGTTAACTACTTCCACTTTGCAATTGGGCTTCTCCCGATAACACTGGCAACTTTTCATTTTCATTTCATCGACGACCCACTTGGTGTTCCGGTTGAGAGTTAGACTGCAATACCAAGGGTTCCGGGTTCGATCCCCAGGCAGTACAAACATTTGTGTGCATGAACATGACTGTTTGTAATGGTCTGGGTGTTTTCTATGTATAATATGTATGTATTTACAAAAAATGTATATATGTATGTTTAACCGTTGTTCAGTACCCATACTACAGGCTTCACGCTTAACTTGGGGCTAAATGGCGCTGTGTGAATGTCAGTAGATATTAATTATTATTTATAGCCCTTCTTTAAGTGTACACAGTGCTCTAACGTCTCTATTTGCATATCCACGGACAAAACACCATTTTTCCCACTACATTATTTTGTTTATGCCGATAATATCCTCTGTGGAGGTGTGAAAGTAGATTACTTTCACAGTATTCTGTTGTTTACCGTTTTTCTGTTCATTTCTTTTATGTGCTGCGAACGTTCTCGTATTTTCTAATGCAATAAGTTTTTTTGCAACGTAGCGTTTTACCGTAAAGTCTTGCTTTTCCTAAGTAATTTCACTATGAGAGGTAAGCTGTGGAGAATTTTCTATACATGGATAAAAGGGTTTCGCGTAGCTTTCTCTAACGTAGCGCTTTTTAAATCATCTAGCAATTTTTTTATCTTTCATTTGTTTTATTCCTAATCAATAATTTTGAGCCTGAATTGAATAAATAAATTTCGCCTTGACGTTGACTTTGAAGTCTCGCTCTGCTTTTGCTAAATCAAGTATGCACTTAGTCTATGGATACTGCGACTTCATCAATTTTTCTCACAGGATATAAATTTAGTTATCATCTATTTTTAATTATTATCATCTAATTTTCAGGATAACAACTCATCGATAGGTTCTGTGCTTTATTATGGTACTAGCTTTTGCGTGCGACTTCGTCCGCGTGGTATAGTTACTTTGGCCTAACGCTCTCTTAAACCATTCTTCTTTTTGCTTTAAAAAAATATTTATTTTTTGGATAAGGATTATTATCATATTTATGAAAACACCTTCGCAAATGATAAATTACTTAAGAATTTTTTTAGCAATTAATATGTTATAGGGAGCTAACCTTAAAAGATAGACATATGCTGTCGCGGACTTTTTTGTAGACCTTTAAAAGGAGAACAATACTCTCCACATGACCTTTGCGAAACTTTAACCGTTTACGCAGCGTACGCAGCAGAAGTATGAAAAATTTTGATATATAGCCTTCTTGATTATGGCCTTTAGCCTTCCTCGATTAATAAGCTATCTAAAACTGAAATATTTTTTCAAATCGAACCAGTAGTTCCTGGGATTAGCGCGTTCAAACAAACAAACTCTTCAGCTTTATAATATTAGTATAGATTTGGCTTAGTCTCAGTCAGTCTTTTGATATATTTGTGTTTAATATATATTTTTTGATGTTCATAAGTGCTTTTTCTAACCCTAATATGAGCGAGGGCGTTTACCCATAATGTGATCAATACAGCACACGGGTCGTCGCTATCTCTCGACTTCATGCATCAAA
>PQWD01003340.1:0-18195 GCA_019425675.1 Leucinodes orbonalis
TCTTGGCTGAAAAAAATAGCAACACTCTCTGATATTGGATTATATTTATAATTTGATATTTACATTTGTTTAATTGTACCACAGGAGGATTACTGCCATCTCTTAAAACAGTTTTACATTAATATTACTTCGCCTTTTCTGGTACAAAAATGCTGACGTATCATAAATGAATACTGTTTTAAGAGACTACGGTAACCATCATCATTTGATTTCAAGAAAGTCGACTTAATGAAAATGGAGTAAGGGAATGTCCAAAGGACGAGCCATACATTTTAGGACTCAAGATAACCATAACAGTCTTTATCAAGGCTACGGACAGCCGTTACAACTTGGTGGACCAGCGCGGTGGGTAAATGTCCAAACCTGCTTATGTTGAAGGGGCGGGTGACGTCGTTAAATAAATGGCTCAAATGCCCTCGATAGGTTCAACACATGTTTTATTTTGTCTGTCCGCTACATATGTCGAGCGGATAGTAAGTATATAATGCCAATCGATGTAACCGGACGCAGGCATTCACTTTTTCAAAAGGAGGATACGTTTACAAACTGTGTGTTAATGGGGCAATATATTTTTGAAAGTTTGATTTTGATAAATTTGAAGACAGGTTATGTACTTATACTAATAAAGCATTGATGGCTCATTGGTGTGGTCTGTTGTCTTCCAATCTAGAGGGTGTTGATTAAAATCCGGCCACGTACCAATATCTTTTCGAATTTTCGAAATTATATGTACGTTTATCCGACGCTCTTAAGGTGAAGGAAAAATCGTGACCTGCTCCCGTCTATGAAAAGATTCAAAGGTTGAGCGTGAAGTCGGCCATTCTGAACTGGGCCCGCGTGGATGACTAAGGCCTGTACACCCTATACGGGTAGGCTCATACCCCTCAGTGGGTATAATGATCTGGGCCGATAATAATAAGTACTAATACACGTGGACAGGTTAATCGTACTGTAATCCGGAGTCGAGTTCGGATTCCATGGAGAAACGGCGTAGAGAAAGTTACGACGAGTTTTTATTAGTTTAGTTCGTTAACGTCTTACATAGGAAGATAGTGCTTGAGACAGGTGCCCTCTGAAGCACTAAAAATTTTCTTTTTGGACAATCCATTGATACAGCCTGCAAAAGTAGAGTCATAAAAAAATATAATAATAATAACGATTGACGATTCAAAAGTATCTGTAACAGATTTATTTTAATAAAGATATTTTTTTTCTTTCTTTTTTCAATGTTGTAACTAAACAAAGAAAAATTGCAACAACAGACTTTCCCTATGCAGTTTTCCAGCAAGATAAGCAATATTGAAATTTGACATATACATGCCTTGTTTCCGCCATCGTGACGTTCATTGTGGAAACGTAATCGTAAAAAAAATCGTGGAAACAAGATTGATTTCCCAGTAAGGATTAGAGGGTATAACAAATTAATATTATAAGGAAAATATGTCGACTTATTAGAAACAAAATCATAATAAATCCATACGAACATTGTTATAAAAGAAGCCTAATTGGGGCTTATAAGAAAGTGCGCCAATTCCAATGGGGCAAGATTACGTTTTCTTATCGTAAATGAATATACCTTTTTTCATCGGAATACGCAAGAAATTCTATGGTTTATCTTATTAGCTAGTTACCTAACATTGTTGTTTTAGTACTAGCAGGTATAAATACATAAATTTAATAAAGAACCTACCCTTTTTGGATCCAGTCAACATTGTTCGTATGTTGACTGAATTTTAATTGCTTATTGTAGTTTTTTAGTAGCTACCAAATAAGATACCTTTTATACACACTATCTTATATATAATATTTCTTATATATACGTAACTGGAATTGAAATGTATTTGAGATATACCACAGAATAGGCAATTAGTCATGCATATTATGAAGTTAAAGAATTTGTTAATATCTTTATACTGAATTACGCAGAATGGGATCATCACCATATAGAGCGTAGTTTTTTGGAAGGAGCCGATAAGGTAAGACTAGGCTTAAGTCCCGAGCAGTGTGTTTAGGACTCCCTTATTCTTTTTCATAAATTTCTGAAGCATCCCGGAGACACCTTGTATTGTTTTGTGCTTAGTAACCTTGTTTTTATTTTACGTATTTCTTTTATGGAATTAATTCCATAATTACAGTTTCGGGTTCATATTTTAACCCGTCTGGAATCCATTATGATGCTCAAAAATGTAATGCTTTATATTTAAACCGGTAAATGGAATCCATGTGTACATGACAGTGAGGGAGGCCGTATTTTCCGCAACCATGTTTTATCCATAAATGATGTTGGAACATAATCATATAAATTAATTAAAATTCCTACAATGAAATCCACATTATCCAGGCCACGATTAGCTCGTTAGGCTTTTGTTACTGAAATAGAGATAACTATAAAATATATTTGGGATCAGCCATTCTCTTTAGTTTGTAAGTTGTCTAGTGCGCTAGTGCGCTATTGGGTTAAAATCTAGAGGTCATAGCTTTGAATCCAGCGGGGAAATCGCATAGCGAAATTCACTTTACGCAATTATCCCCCAGTCTGGTTTAGTTTATAGGCTAGATCACCTGATTGTAAAAGAAAGACGACTCCGGGCTTCGGATACCACGTTAAGCCGTCGGTCCCGGCTACGATCCTAAGATGCTAGTCGTTAACACCAATCTGCATTGGGCCCACGTGGTAGGTTACGACCCAATCTCCCCATATAGTCCCCGACGACCCATTTGGTGTAGCGGTTGAGAGGTCGGCTGCAACACCAAGGGTTCCGGGTTCGATCCCCGGGCAGTACAAACATTTGTGTGCATGAACATGTCTGTTTGTAATGGTTTGGGTGTTTTCTATGTATAATATGTATGTATTTACAAAAAAAAATGTATATTAGTATATTTATCCGTTGTTTAGTACCCATAATACAGGCTTCACGCTTAACTTGGGGCTAGATGGCGCAGTGTGAATGTGAGTGGATATTTATTTATTATTTATTTATTTATAGTTATGGGGAAATTATGTCATAACCCACTGTATGTTATAGGCGGATAATTATGACAGTGTTGATGACCTAAAGAAGCGAGTCTTTGCAAACGTAGCAGATCACCCACCAGCTCGATAACTCGATGGACAGTCGACTTGCGAAAGGTCGCTGATGAGAAAAGCGGTGGGCCGAGATATCTGGTGTAGAACGGGGGAGACCAATCTACATTACAATACATTGACTAGGGAAGATAAAAGTAACGACTCCTCATATGTTAAAATACATCACTCCGTTTAGTCTACAGCAGGGAACATATAAATCTACATTATATACTCGTAGATACATACGTTTAAATGACCCTTCTGCGGCAGTCTGGTAAAAAATAAACTAAAACTTGTTGCATAAAAGATTCTAAGTATACCTACAAGGTAAGGAGGATATTTATTTATTTCAGACAACCAACAAAACAAACACCATGCAATTATAAACTTTAATCATACCTACTTATAACTTATAAAAACATGAATGTAGTGTTGCCTTAGTTAAAGGCTGCCACGGTATGCACAACTTAATAATAATCATAATTATTTATTACATATCACAAAGAAGATTTACACGTTAAAAGTTATTACATATATTTGACTTCATTTGTATTGAACCATCAGAATAACCCAAGCAGTCTTTAAGTCACCTTATGGTCTATGTATTCCCGACTACACACTATTCCCGACCACGGCAGCGGGTCGCGGTCACGGTGGGGCGGGGGGTGCGAAGAATCCCCGGGTTACGGTAGGCTGCTACAAACAACTGTCACTGGCTACGTACAATGGGCGTACGATGCGGCTGGACCATCACCTCTCCGAATTAGAAGAAGAGCTAAGTCGTATTAACTGGAGCATACTGGGGTTATCTGAAGTCCGAAGAGAGGGAGGACACGATGACCCTGGACTCTGGAACTTGCTCTACTTCCGAGAAGGTGATAGGGTTTCCCAGGTGGTGTTGGTTTTCTGGTTCACAAGTCCCTTGTCAGCAACGTTGTGGAAATCAGTAGTGTGTCGAACCGGGTAGCGTACCTTGTACTTAAACTCACCGACAGGTACTCCCTGAAGGTGGTACAGGTATATGCGCCGACCTCGTCACACTCTGACGAAGAGGTTGAAGTGTATGAGGATATCTCCAGAGCCATACATGGCACAACTTCGACCTTCTACAATGTTGTTATGGGGGACTTCAACGCTAAAGTGGGAGTACAAGAACGCGGCGAATCGAAAATCGGACTTCATGGATTGGGGCGCAGGAATCACAGGGGGCAGATGCTGGTCAACTTCCTCGAAATGGAGGGGCTCTTCTTGATGAATTCTTTCTTTAAGAAGAAGCCTCAGAGAAGATGGACCTGGCAGAGCCCGAACACTGTGACAAGGAACGAGATAGATTTTATTATGGCGGATAAGCGACATATATTTAAAGATGTCTCAGTGGTCAACAGGTTTAAAACCGGTAGTGATCACCGACTTGTCCGAGGCACTTTGAATATATGTTTTCAGGCCGAACGGTCTCGCTTAATAAAATCTACTCTCAGACCTACGCCGCTCCAAATACACTATGGGTCCGAACAGTTCCAATTGGAACTTCAAAATCGATTCGACTCGCTGGAAACCACTGGCGACGTGGACGAGATAACCGACAACGTGGTGAAGGCGGTGTGTTACTGGGTCGCAGGCATTTCCCGCCGATGAAACGAGCTAAGTCGTCCAAACTTTCTCCCGAAACCCTGGATTTGATGAGGCTGAGACGCGAGATGCCATCTGCTGCTGTTGCTTCGCCGGAATATCAGGCTCTCTCCAAGCGGATACGAAAACTCGTTCGCAGGGACCTCCGCTGTTTCAATACAAGGTTCATTAAGGACCTTATTGAACAGAACAGGGGTCCCAAAGTTTTCCAAAAACCACTTGGGAAGAGCCATCTGGTTAAGCTTAAGACAGCAGATGGGCAATTACTTGCGACTCGCCCACAGATCCTGGAAGAGGTTGAGAAATTCTATGGACGACTGTATTCATCGAGCGCTCATCAGCCACAGACCGAGGACACCGAAGATCCACGTGCCCCACTAAGGCGCCATTATACGCAGATATCCCGGATTTGACGTTAGCGAGATTAGTGCAGCACTGGAGCAACTTAGGAATGGGAGGCCCCGGGGATGACGGTATTACGACAGAGCTCCTAAAAGCCGGTGGACAACCCGTCCTTAGGGCATTAGTTGAGCTCTTTAATGCCGTCATCCACCAAGGAACTACACCAGAGGCGTGGTCCAGAAGCGTTGTCGTCTTATTCTTCAGAAGGGTGACAAAACTCTCTTGAAGAATTATAGACCGATAGCGCTTCTGAGCCACGTCTATAAGTTGTTTTCCAGAGTTGTAGCGAACCGTCTCGCCATAAGACTTGACGAATTCCAACCACCGGAGCAGGCTGGGTTTCGAAAAGGCTACAGCACCGTGGACCACATCCATACTGTTCGGCAGCTTATACAGAAGACCGAAGAGTATAACCAGCCGCTGTGTATGGCATTTGTGGACTACGAGAAAGCCTTCGACTCCATCGAAACCTGGGCTGTTCTGGAGGCTCTGCAGCGATGCGGTATCGACTGGCGATATATCGAGGTGATGAAGTGTCTCTCCAACGCAGCGACGATGACCGTTCAGATCCAAGACCAGCGGACAAGACCCATCCAATTGCGTCGTGGTGTGAGACAGGGGGATGTTATATCCCCGAAACTGTTCACAAACGCATTGGAGGATGTCTTCAAGACCCTGGACTGGTCTGAACGAGGCGTCAACGTCAATGGAGAGTTTATTTCTCATCTTCGTTTTGCTGACGATATCGTCATCGTGCAGAGTCATCGGAAGAGCTTGCGAGATGCTGAACCTAATGAATCTCCCGACGAGTTGGGCTTGGCATGAATTTGGACAAGACGAAAGTCATGTTCAACATGTCATGCCACAACCGATATGCGTCGATGGCGTCCGTCTCGAGGTTGTGCAGGAATACTACCTGGGCCAAACCATCCAACTTGGCCGGCACAACTTCGAGAGGAGCTAGTAGGAGGATTCAGTTGGGCTGGGCGGCATTCGGTAAGTACGTCAGTCTTAACGTCACTATTCCGCAATGCTTAAAGACGAAAGTCTTTGAGCAATGCGTCCTACCCGTACTAACATACGCAGCTGAGACATGGACACTGACTGCGGGATTGGTTCACAAGTTCAAAGTCACTCAACGCGCAATGGAGCGAGCTATGCTTGGAGTCTCTCTTAGGGATAAGATCAGAAATGATTTAATCCGTAAGAGAACTAAAGTTACCGACATAGCCCGCCGGATCAGCAAGTTGAAGTGGCAGTGGGCTGGTCACGTATGTCGCAGAACCGATGGCCGTTGGAGCAGACGAGTTCTGGAGTGGAGACCGCGTCTTGGCAAGCGTAGCGTAGGACGCCCTCCGGCCCGATGGACCGACGACTTGCGAAAGGTCGCTGGTGGAGGCTGGATGAGAAAGCGGAGGACCGGGATATCTGGCGCGAAATGGGGGAGACCTATGTCCAGCAGTGGACTGCGATAGGTTGAATAGGAATGGTCTATGTCATGGAAAAACGTCACGATCGCCAAGGACTGATTGCATTTATTGAGACCATAGATGTAAGCGTAGCGCGCTAATTCTAATTTATGATTTTGACGACCAATGTGGTGTAATGGTTGAGATGTAGGCCATTACACCTAGCATTCGATCCCGAGTACAACATGTCTATTTGTATTGATCTGGGGGTTTTTTATGTATAATTTGTATGTGTTTACAAAAAGAGTATAAAAGTGTGTTTATCCGTTGTTTAGTGTCCATATTACAGGCTAATTAGTTTGGAGCTCAGCCATCTATGGCGCTGTGTGTTGACAGTGGATATTTATTATTATTATTTTGCTAAAATTAATAAAATATCACATATAGTGATTTCCTTGATATATGGTACCCACTGAAGATTTTCATAGTTATACTTCTAAAATCTGTTATGTATTTTCCAACATAAGAGTTTACGGTCTATAAATTCCATGTTAATACCATCGCACCTTTTGATGTAGTTTTTATATCGTCCGAGCTGATGTAATCGATATCCATTCAGAACAAATATTTGCGTCGAAACTTTGTGTTTGCTTCGTATCCGTGAGTTTATTTATATTACCTGTCTCGTCCACAAGTATACAGACAAATATTTATGTAATTGTTCTTATAGAGACCGTATTTTCCGCAACCATGTAATTATAATGCATCTGTCTCAATAATAATCTGTATATAAAAGAAGATACGCCATCCATGCCTCAAAAACGGACTGCCGAAGAGAGTACAGTTCGTACTCTTGTTGAGGTAAATGTACGCTAATTTGAAATATGTGTATGTGTACTGTCGCTGCATTCGGAACACTTTTTTTTATTGTTTTGTGAGCATATCACGAATCTATACTTTTTTACATCATTGCTCTGTCTGCCGTCCACTAGCTTAAACGCCGTTAACTGAAAAGCACAATTTTTACTTTAAATTGAGAGAAATTAATTTGGGAGAGACTTATATCTACCAGTGGATTGCGATTGGTTGAAGAGAGAGCCAATCACTAAAATAAAGATATATCAATTTAAAAGTTTTTGTAAAAGATTTATTTGAATAAAGATAATATTTTATATTGAAGATTTCTATGGTCATGATCTTTGATTCTTTTTAATGACTTCAATCCGAGCAAAACCGCGGGTGGAAGTCCATTACATAATTGCGACCTAAGCAAATCCTATTCAAATATTTTCTCTTTAACCATCATCATCATCAGCTCATTAAACGTCCCCACCGAGGGGCACGAGCCTACCCGTATAGGGTGATTAGGCCTTAGTCGTCCACGCGGACCCAGTGCGGGTTGGACGATTTCACGCACAAACTTTGAATCTCTTTGCAGGCGTACGCAGGTTTCCTCGTGATGTTTTTCACCGTAAGAGCGTCGGATAACGTACATATATTTTCGAAAATTCGTAAACACATTGGTACGTGGAGGGAATTGAACCTCAGCTCTCCCGGTAGGAGGGCGACCGTCCACACCATTGAGCCACTGAAGCTCTCTTTAACCATATTGGAACTTAATAATCATTAGAAAAAACGACAGGACATTACAAGGAAAAACGTAATACCACTAACAGACATAGAAAAACGTTAATGATAATGTTCAATCTCCCGGATACCTATCGAGTGGAATTGCCTTCATATCCTCTTTATCAGAATTTATTCTCTCGATTTCCTCATTGAACATTGTTAGGGCTGCTTATTGAAAGGTATTATATTTATTTCGAGAAAACTACTGACTGGACTCTTTCGACGTAAAAACTAATAGTATTATATAAATTTGACATGAAATGAGAACCATGTAAACCCCATTCTTTGTACGTTATCCGATGCTCTGACCTTGAAGGAAACCTGCGCACGCCTGCGAAGAGACTCAAAGGTTGTCCGTGAAGTTGGCCAACCCGCACTGGGCCCGCGTGGACGACTAAGGCTTATACACCCTTTACGGGTATTCTCGTGCCCCTCGGTGGGGACGTTTAGTGAGCTGATGATGATGATGATATTTATTTCGATACTCAAGGTAACGATTTCATTTTGGCATTAAAGCCGTGCTATTACTACAACCATATAATAGTCTGGTAATACTTATTTATTCCAATGTAGATTCCACATGAGTGCGACTATATTTGGATAATGAAACCACGGTTCAACTGTCGGATAAATTTATTATCAAATATTTACAGCACCCGGTCAAGAGTTAACATTATGCTAGATGTTCAATTTTCCGCTTCTCGCAGTGGTGCCTACATCATCAGCTCATTAAACGTCCCCACCGAGGGCACGAGCCTACCCGTATAGGGTGATTAGGCCTTAGTCGTCCACGCGGGCCAGTGGATTGGACGACTTCACACCAACCTTCGAATCTCTTCGCAGGCGTGCATGAAGGTTTCCTCACATGTTTTCCTTCACGTAAGAGCGTCCGGACACGTACCTATATTTTTTTCGAAATTCGAAACTAACATTGGTACGTGTCGGTTTGAACTCAGCCCTCCCGGTAGGAAGGCGACAGTCACTAGTGCTACAATAGTAATAATATCCCCGACCTTGCATAGTGCCATCCGCCCCCCACTAAGCGTCTAGCTTGTAGTATGCGTATTTTTTATAATACAAAATATTATACATGGAATCACCAGTACCAATACAAACATACATGATCATGTACGCTAATCTTTATACTACCAGTGGATGGAGACCCAGATACACCCCCCCCCTTGGTGTAATAATAGACTTTTCAAACATTTCACCAGCGGTCGTCTTCTACTCATAGAGTCGATATGGATTCATAAGTTAAATATGGTAGAATGACCAATATTTCTACCTTAATCACCCTTCATTTGCCATCCAGGGTTTCGGAAGCCGCACGAACATGTACAGTTCGGCAAGACAGTACGTGTCCATTGTCTGATGTCACCACAGTCACACAGACTGCTTCTGAAATATCCCCATCTTACCCTAATATCACGGCACCGGCCAACACCTGCCCGCAGTCAAATGGAACGCTCACAGGTTGACTAGTGTGACACCCATTTGAGTTTCATGACCATAACCTACCACTGCTCCAGTACGTGTTGATGTTCCCAAAACCTCGTTTACTTTTCGGTAGGACGCACCACAGGCAAGTGAGATTGGCCCTAACCTTAAGTTGTTAGTTTGAACCCCTTACAGCCTATAAAATGTTTGGTAAACCCGAACATACTTCTAGCTTTATCACAATAGAATAGCGCAGGCTGAATCACCTGATTTTCCGCCCAATCTCCCCTGAGCCATGCTATGATGGAAGGCCTGTGCCCAACATAGGGACGTTTTGGGCTTATAATGATAATGTTGACAAAAGTAGTTTTTAGTAAGAAAACAGCAAATTAAAGAGAAAATTACTTAGGTCCTGTAGGTGGGCAACCCTATTCCATGTGCGTGACGCGCGGCTGTAGGTTTTTCAAGGCCAAAGTCATGTTTCGATTCCGTATTGGTAACTTTAGTGTAATTGTCCAAATCTATTGAAAGAAAATTGAATATTTTTTAAATATCATTTTTTTTATTGTAATCTGGGTTGGCTAAACGTCTATTCAATTAATTCAATATTTTTGCAAACCATAATGTAGTACAAAGTTGGTGAAATGCAATAATTACAGATCATTATCAACCCCTTTAGGGCACAGCAATATAAATAAAGAACAACTTATTAAAAAAGCTTTTGATTTATATTAAAGTTAGTGTTGAGTATTGGGTGAGAATTTTTCAATTACTACATACATGTATATCCTATTTACAAATGTATCTACATACACGTTACGAAAATAATCGAATTTCGCTTGAAAAATAAACGCCCGGATTTTTCTAAATTTACTTTGAACTGACGGCTTCATTAAACATTAAATTTATAAGTGCCTTGTTCGGGCTTGAATAAACGAGTTTAATTTTGACTTGTTTGAAAATCATTAATAATACCAGCGTTTGTAATGTAATCGCAAAAAAATGTGTTCAGGAACGACATCACTTCAGTAATCCCTTGAATATTTGTGTTTCTAAATCAAAATCAAAAATATTTATAAATATTTAGTCTAGTTCCTTAAAAATATCTGTTTTAAAAAAATATCTGTTTTGAACAGAATAATATGATTTGTTATCAAAATAATTATATAAAACAAATTATATTCAAAATTTTTATCATATAAAGTATTGGTAAAAATATATTTCTATATAAATTATACATATCATGATATAGCTGTTGGAGCAGTAAAGTTCTGGAGTGGAGACTGCTCGATCGGTATTTATTTTGGCCTCTTTTTAAGAAAAGATGCCATTACATTAACTGTTGATTGACGAGTAATTGGTTTATCGGATTTATTATCGAAACGATAGAAAGAAAGCATTTATTAATTCACATTAGATTCCACACGATCGCTGTGCACATCACAAGGCAATTCCACTGGAGCGGGCACACATCTCACAACAGTATCTCCGCTTCTATGAAATCGATATTCATTCCTTTCGTTCTTGAATTGATATATTTAATGGATTCTACCAAAAGTACGCAATCACACTTGTATGTGATTTACAAATGTATTTACACACAATTGATAAAGTAAAAAAAAAATATTCTAGAACTCTACATTCAGATTTATGCCTATATAGCACACCTAAGAATCTGTAATTTACTACTGGTTTGGACTCCATTCGGAGACGGAGGAGATTCCATTTTCATTATCATCAGCTTATTATACGTCCCCTTCGAGGGGGCACGAGCCTACCCGTAAAGGGTGTATGCCTTAGTCGTCCACGTGACCCAGTGCAGATTGGACGACTTCACGCACAACCTTTGAATCTCGTCGTAGGTGTGCTCATGTTTCTTCATGACGTTTTCCTGCATCACAAGAGCTTCCACTAAACGTACATATAATTTCCAAAATTAAATACATTGGTACGCGGTCGGATTTGAACCTGCACCCTCCAGATCGATGGCAACAGTTCACACCAATGAGCCATCGATGCTCGAAATATCGTATTCTTTGTCATATACATTTATGCTGTAATTACTTTATTAGACAATTTTGAACATAAGTAATTTTTTTACCACTAGAAAACTACAACGCTTTTTCGATAACAATTTTGTACCTGTGGCTTGCCACTAAATTACTCCGCGTGTGTGTTATGTATTCCAATAAATACTGCATATGATATAAGCCTCAAGATTACATGCCCATATTCGTCATATAATATGATGTTATATGCGTAGTTCGCGGTTGCTTCGATAGAGTAATTGGGTTTGCAAATTACGATGTTAGAGGAGACGCACTTTTGAAATTGGATCACTTCTCCGTTCAATCTTGAGGTATGTTATTTTGAAAGAAAGAAAGAAAGAAAACATTTATTGATTCAATGCACCGCAACACAATCACATGTAAAACATATCACAATAAACAAACAACAATAAAAAATAACACAGAACAACATGTGCTACGATGCCTGAATCAAACGGGCTCACTCAGCATAAGCCAGGGACACCAGTAGTGAACCCTGGCACCGATTTTCAGTGAGCCCGGTTGAGTCGGCGCACGGACGATGTTGTTGCTAAAAATACTTAAATAAATAACTACATATTACTTACATATACAATAATAATAAATACAATCTGTGTAACATCATTCTAAATAAATATTAATATAATGGATGTGAATGTGAGTATTGTGCATGTGTAATAATGTACTTGTCTGAAATCTGTGACGCTCCCCATCTGATGCAAGGTTACCATGCTTATTTATGTTACTGAATTTTGTTTGCAGAAGACAGTTATTTAGTAAATAAAAATGCTACTTAATTCAATCTTGATTTTTATATATATACACATATATATTTCCAATGCGTTATTGAGTACTAATGTTACAGGTCAAATGCTTAGTTTAAGGCTACATTGCGCCGCGTTAATGTCAGTGGATATTATTAATTTATTTATTTTAACTGTATGATTTAATGTGCATAGTTTGAAGATGAATTGGAATAACAATTCTTACAAAGCAGCTACTACTTAACAGTGTAAAATTTAATATTTTTTCTGTGTCTGGATGTTTTATTCGTGAGAGAGTCATGCTTCGGCACGAACGGGTTGACTCGACGAGCGTGATATAACGACATCGCAGAAAACCTTAATAAAATAATACTTTGCGTTGTTTCGCCAAATGAGTGAAGTTACCAGAGGCCCAAATTCCATTGAAGTATCAGAACCGATGGCAGATTTAGCAGATGTGTAGTGGAGACCATCGCGACAAGCGAAGCGTTAGACACACCCGTCTGATGGATCGACGACTGACAAAAGTCGATGGTAAGAGATTGGATAATGTAAGCGTGGCGTGGGCGAAAATTTAAGTCTTCTACCAGTGACGTGCACAGAGATTATAAGTAGGGTATGCAAAGTGAGTGACATTAATTGCAAAAAATAATTTACATTTTGTCAAATTGAGTGCTGTTGATGACAGTAGATAACCTAAGGTTTTAAATCTGTGCAGGAAAATATATAAGTGGGAATCATTTCATTAGACGATTTCCGGATTGGACGCACAGAGTATGCACTGCTTATTTGCATCTATGGAGTGTACTACACTGCTCACGTGGTCTACAGAGCTATGTACAGAAGTGGACTCTCTAGTACCATTTAGCAAGCCTCAGAGACTAGCACAGTTAAGAAATGGATGAGTAGGGTTCATTCTTAGGTAATATCCAAAAATAATCAATGTATCATTGGATTGTTGACTGAATTCAAAAAGCAATTTGAAATAATAATTGTGAAAAAACGAAAGCTCAACATTTCTTACTATCGTTATCATTATCCACATATCAAATAATTTATTTTTGTTTCTACAAAAAGATTTCAAAATCCCTTAGAGGATGTATGAGAATGGCATTTAAATTAAAATGGAAATGATTTCAAACTCAAAATATCTTTATTCAGATAAATATTTCACAATTTATTGGTTTTTTTTTGACTCTACATTTGCAGATAAAATAATTTTGCTCAGTTGATGTGTCTTTCTTGCTGGATTCTTCTCAGTAGATAACTACTGTCTAAAGCAGTGGTACCTTCATTTGACATTCATAAGTGTTCTTTAAGGATCTAAACTGAATAAACACTTTTCATTTTCATTTTTTCACTGTCAGTCAAATCCATATTATTCAAATAGGTTACTAATGAGTCTAAAAGATAAATCACTGCACACTACGTACAGTTTACGTAGTATTCAGACATGAAAAAGACTACAATTTATAACATGATGACATTAAATAGAGAGATTTAATTGAGAGAGGGCGCTACCGCGCTACTGTTTACATAAGCTCATCCATAAATAAATCTTTAAAAATATACAATCATTAAAAAGTTAAAAATATATAGTGTAAGTGAATTATAAGGTGCTAATGCGTTCGTGTTATTGTTATCAAGTGAAAACACCAAGAACTGTTTGTTTACCGGAAAAGTACCCTTAAGAATAAAAACGAAATACATAAATATTAAACGGATAAATTACAACTGTGAGTAACTTTTGAATTGCATATAGTTTGGATGATCTATACCAAACAAGAAAAGTGAGATAAAGTATGAATTTATTAGTTTTACATAAAATTAATACATTCAAATATAAAATTAATTCTACCCATAACAAAAAATAAAATAAGACGAACGAATATAGCGAATAGCGCCATCTGTTTAATAGAGAATCAAGACAGTATACACTAAGCGCCGTTATTGACCTAACCATCTATCAATATTGGCATAAAAGAAAATTAGTACAGCTGCCTACCAAAAGAGGTCGTTATATAGCTGTTTTTGTTACTACCGAGAACATAAAAATTATCTAAAAATGCCTATTAAATGTGCAGGATGCCTTAAAACACCGCAAAGAAGGGAATACTTAAAATGTTATATTTGTAAATCCATTTACGACCTGGAATGTGCCAATGTTTCAATTGCGCGCTTTTATAATACTCTGACAGGGGAGAGTAGGAAGAACTGGAAATGCCCGTCGTGCTTCTGTAAAATCCCAAAAAAGGGAAATATACAAGTTCCAGTGAGAATATCAGAATCCTCGGACTTAAATACATCAAACCTAGAAGAAAGTAACGTCACCCTGAGACGGAAAAATGCGATTTCCTCTGCTAACGATAGTGAGGACTTAAGTGTACTAGGAGACTCTTTATAGAATAAGAACATGCAGAGAATAAATTAGATCCAGAAATTACTGGAAAGCTTAGGGCGCTAATTTCTGAAAATTAAAAATAAACAACCAAACTATATTATCACAACTTGGGAATACAATACAAAAGGAAGTCAATAAAGCTATTTTATTATTAAAACAAGATTTTGAATTAAAAACTAATAAACTGAACGTGGAAAATAAAAAAGGAAGACTGAGATAGATAACTTGCAACAAGAAATAGAGAAACTAAAAAATGAAAACAAGAGGCTGCAAGAAGAAATAAAGTCACCAACAAACTCTAAATTAGCAGAAAAACACATTTTTCTTTCACCCGAAGACACTACTAAAAAAATTGTAATTTATGGAATAAAAGAATTTCATAATGAACCAGAGCCAGCACTACATATTTGGATAATAGATATATTTCGTGAGTACTTACGAACAGATTTATTAGGATACATAGAGGACACATACAGGATTGGCAAAAATAGACCACTAGTCATGGAACTGCTTAGTAAGAGGATGATTAAATATTTGCTTGCTAACAGTGGATATTTAAGAGGAACAGGAATAGCTATTTCACCATTACTTGATGTAAAATTGAGAAAGAAAAGACAGTCAATGCGAGAAGAGTTGATATCCGCCCGGAAAAAAGGTCTTCACGCAGTAATTAGAGAAAATCAGTTATATATACAAGGAACAAAAATTTAAATTTAAACATCATGTCAGAATAATCATAATATCATGAGTACAATTCTAGATAAAATAACAGCATGGATGCTAGACCCTAAACTATAAAGAAACTAAGGTCATGTCATTCCATCCCCACCAAAAGGAAAATCTACAGATCACCTTACTTCATGGTGGGCAGGAATTAAAACAGGTCAAACATTACTCGCTTCTCGGTCTAACAATATATACCCATATAGACTGGAGGTCTCATATAGAAGTTATTAAATCAAAAATATCCCGATTTTCGTATGCTCTGCGTGAGCTAAAAAAATCCACAGACCAAAAAACTGCTTTAGCCACCTATCATGCCTACGCCAACTATGGTTAAGTTATGGATAATGTTATGGGTACAGTTCGGACGCACTCAACCTTTTTATATTGCAAAAGAAACTTTTGAGAATAATTCAGCAAATAGATAGCTGTAAATCATATTTTCGTGATTTAAAAATATTCACACTTCCTTGCCTATATATTTATGAAATTTGTGAATTTGCTAGGAAACAAACACATCTTTTTAATTGTAGAAAAGACATCCCACAAAGTATCCCTATAAAACTATGTCCAGACTATGTTGCCTACATCAAAACTCCAGTTGCACTCAAAGAGTTGATTCGTAATGTCTGTTAGAATATATAATAAGCTACTAATATATAATCAGAATTCTGCAAAAAACTGAAAGAACTACTTTTATCAAAAACATACTATAATATACAAGAATACTTCAATGATAAATTTTAGTAATGAATCATTAAATAATTATAATAATAATAAAACACAAATACATAATAACACAATACAATTAATAAATCAACAACTGCAATAGTGCAAAATACATAAAATTATCAAACCAAAAATAATTTTCTCAAATACTCCTTACAGAGGTATAGAATAAAGATGAAATAATGCCAAAATAGTATAATTAAATTTTTTATATATAATTTATTTCTTTTAATGATTTAAAAATTAAATTCTTATTTTTAATTGAGTGAAAATATTTCCAAATAATACAGTTTTTATTTAATAACATATCATTTACCAATTTTATACAAAGAATATTTAATGTAGAAATATCATATTGAAGCATTGAAGTCCCCCTCTCTGTCTGATTGTGGTGTGCCCGACAGGGTCCATATTGATACTAATGTTTGTTATAATTATACCAACCTATAAACATATGGAAAAGCAATAAAATTGAATGAATTGAAATAATATTAAAGTAATGCAGTACTGTAGTACATAAATAATAATTAGAAAACGCTGACGATTAAATAATTGCGATATTTTGCAGAAGCGCACTAATATAATAACTTTTTCTGTGAGCAAAAACTGAAAGGATTCTTTTATTGCTCAGTGTTAACTTTGCAGACCTAATCTTGTACAAAGCGTCAAAGAAATATTTCAAAACAATTTGTAACTGCAGTAGCTCTAACATGAATATATATTATATTAATATTGTTTCCTTTAACTTTCGTCGTATTTTGTTCCTGGGATTTTATAGTTGTGAAATTACGTTTGTTAGCTTCTTTGAGCAATGATCGTCAAAGAAGTGGTCCGATTAATTATAAACTTCTTTATTAAGTAAAAAATAACACTATCAGCTAAAATAACACTATCGTGTTATTTTTTAGCTGAAAATTATTGTTTATATAAATAAAAATAAACTTTGTTTTTAATTCATAGTATATAATACGTTGGAATACATATGAATGTAAATTCATATGTATTCATTTCAATTTTTTGTACAAAAAGTATAGATTCAGTTTACTGAGTATTAAATAAAAAATAGAAATTAATTTATTCGTTAGAGAACAAAAGTAACAGACACAGCTCACTCAATAGTGGGCTGGTCACGTATGTCGCTGAATTGATGGCTGTTGGAGCAGACGATTCAAGAGTGGAGACCGCGTTTTGGCAGCATAGTGTAGGACGCCCGCCGGATCGATGGACCGACGAGTTGCGATAGGTCGCTGGTGGAGGTTGGATGAGAAAGCGGAGGAGTGGGATATCTAGCACAGAGGGAGACTTCCAGCAGTGGACTGCGGAAGGTTAAGAGGGAGTTCATATTTCATCGAATCGGTTAGAACTTGCGGGGGGGGGGGGGCTAGGTAACCTATATTAATATATTATTTATTAACAATTTATACAGTTTAGATAGTCCTAATACACAGAATACGTTGATATCGTTAACGTATGGGTATGACAAATGAACCGCGCCATCTGTTGTCATTTTTCTAAACTACATCGACATAGAGTAAGGTATTGTTATTATAATAAAACCCACATCCAAAACTGGGTATAATGCAAACGAATTGTATAGTGACAGGCAAAGGACCTGCATTAAATATCCATTACCTTCAAGTTTGATACTACTACAGCAGTTATATATACAAAGTACGGGTCTGAAAGCAAATAAAATATTCATAAACGTTACTTTCATTGTCATCAGCTAATATAGGTCCCCAACGAGGGGCACGAGCCTACCGTGAAGTATGTACTTTAGTCGTCCGCATGGGCCCTGCACTGATTGGCCGACTCACGCACAACCTTTTGAATTTATACATTAGCGTGTGCAGGTTTCCTCACGCAAGTTTCCTTTACCATAAGGCAAAATTCAAAAATACATTGGTACGTGGCGGGATTTGAACCTGCAGCCTCCAGGTCGGAAGGCAACAGT
>PQWD01003341.1:0-31159 GCA_019425675.1 Leucinodes orbonalis
AAGTTCGTTGTTTATTTAATGTGACACTGAATTTTTCATTTTTATTTTTGTTGCAAATTATGCGAAGTTTACTTAACCGTGTTACAATAGTGGGCCTAGTCTGTGCCGGTTTTTTATTTGTGTTTGTTATTTCATGCAAAATTTGTATTAATTCGATATACAAAAATCATCTCGATCGGAAACTCGCGTATTTGTACTTGATTTTTGTTATTGTTCTTAGTTCTAAATTTCAGGTTATCAATGCTTTAATTGATTTTCTTTTTTGTTTTGTTGCTTCTTTATGTTTAAGGTCATTGTCTTCTTACATATCAGAAATGGTAATAATAGAAATTTAAATAATCGATTGATGAGTTAAAACAATATGCGCTGATGAATTATTATTTGATTTTATCGGCCATTATAAGCGAACGACAAGATGTATAAAATGTGTATTGTATAGCAAAACGCACAGTTTTAATTTCACTGTTCGAATTTTAAATCTCAAACTAATCAAAAAGAATCCTAAAATTGAAACCAAATTTATTGTCCTTTATATACTTATTATAAAAAGTAAGTTAATGAACAAGAGAGCGCTGGTGGGGAGCTATAGACGATTGTTTTAGGAAATTGTAAAATACTGTTTTCTTTTTATAGTAGCATCTTGTGTTGATAGCATGTATAATTTGTTTTTTTTTTATTCGCGTTAAGAATTATGTATAAATTTGTTTTCCTCTAATTTTATTATTTGTGTAACTATACCTTATGTTATTGATGATAGAATACATTAATTTTTATGTACGAATTATTTTTGTTTTGTTTTCCTTTTTGTTTCCTTTTATTTTATGGGCAGGGACAGGACTTAGCACTTATAGTCAATTTCGTGATCTTAATAGGTAATATACTTATAGTTGATGTCGTGAAAGCATTATTTATATGGTCGCCTTTATCACGTATCGCTTAAGTAATTAGTAATACAAGATTGCCTTCGTCAATTTTGTAACCATATAGCTGACTGGATTTTGGATGGTGCCTCAATTATGGTTTATTTTCAAACCCAATTTTAGTACTTAATTAATTCTGAAAGTCATATCCGAAGATGAGAAATAATAATTTAATGACAAAATATAAAAAATGGTTTATTTGAAAAATAATGATATTTGAAGTCTTCTTTCACATTTAAAAAGGATATTTATTAAATTATATTATTAAAATTGTATAACTGACACATTTTCGTTATAGCATCTTTATTTAATAGATAAACGTTACGTAATATTTATCAGTATAAAAAAATCAGCAATACGTTATCTATTACACCAGTGTTTGTTATCAATTCTGATTAATTATGACTAATTAATCTGTGTTGTGCGACGTCCAAAATCCAAGCGAGCACAACACAATACGCCTGCGCATAGTACAAAAGCATCGCAATAAAACGCGCAGGCGCCAACATTACGCCTTAAATCGTGTCT
This sequence comes from Leucinodes orbonalis, assembly GCA_019425675.1. Classification (NCBI taxonomy): domain Eukaryota; kingdom Metazoa; phylum Arthropoda; class Insecta; order Lepidoptera; family Crambidae; genus Leucinodes; species Leucinodes orbonalis. The sequence continues at coordinate 1,449 of PQWD01003341.1, forward strand.
TTGATTGACACAGGTTGCGGTCTCGGCTCTAGAACGGAATGGGCTCTACGAAGGTATACGAACGATGGCCAGTGGCGATGAGATGGTGATAACTGGGCGGAAATAATCAATAGCAAAATACTTGTAATTTATTTGTAGGTATTGACATTTATAGAGGTGTCTGTATGCAAAATTTAAGAATGCACAAACCTTACATATAAGTAGTTGGAATAAATGTATATCTATTTATTTATTTTACTTTAATTATAACGTTTAATAACAATAATAAAAGATAATATAATAAATCTTAGTAAATTTACTCTCGTCAAATTTCTCACAAAATCTATGTATTGGCAACTTTTTAACTGTGCCAAGGGGTTTGTTTATGTAATATTCAATATGACAAACATAAAAAAAAAACAAAAGATAACTGTGTAACAATTCCAATGGAAATTTGATTGATAAAATATTGCATAAATAATTACAATAGTCTAAATAAACGCTATGTTAATAAAAGTACCAACTAAATAATTTTATTTTCATATCGTTACACATTTATGATTTAAGAAATACTGAATCACCGCTTCTTCCGCGTTATGATAGGAACGTAAATAGTTGGATGCCTGAATAAGTAAGGAAAAGAAACAATTAGAGAGATGTTTAACTACTGCCATAAACAGCGCCGAGATCGCAACACTGGAAAATCACACGTCGATATCAATTAAACTTAATTATAGTGTAGTAGTCGCTGTCACGTGGATCGCTGCAAGCTCGAGGGACTCCCACTGCGGGGACGGCATTGCAAGGGTAAACCACTTTCCCTAAACAAAACATTTAAAAGATGTAAGCTAAAACTTTTGACTTTCATAAAAAAGCATGTGGCTGTCTTAATCCGTAGGTAGGTACTTTATACGAGAAAAACACTACAAGCAATACGTAGCTTGTAAAAAATAAAACATTGCAACAAATGGGAGGAGTTAATAAGTAACAGTTAGTTATAACTACTAGATCCAGGGTGTGTTATGTTTCGTACAATGATATCTACATTGCTGGCTAATGTCTAAAGTACATACGATAGAAAGATCTAACCAAACCTACAATGTATGAATAGGTATTGAATTTTACATATAATGAAATTATATAATAAAACACCCCGTCACACCTGTTAACTACGTAACGTGAATTTATTTGAAACTGTCTAATAACCGGCCTAATTTGCAACCTTATTTTGATCCTTATGTCTTAATAAAATGTATTCTTACAAATTAAATAAAATATTTATATATTACTAAGTAGTTATAGTCGGATACAAACACCTATGTTCAGGGAACCCGTCGGTTTACACTTGTAATGCTTAAAGCCATAACGCAAGCTTTTGTATACGATAGGTAATAACATAGTGTGCTATGGTATGGTTTGCAAAAATCGTTAACGCAGTCGACATTGCGCTCACTCCGGCACTGTCTTCGTCTATAGTAGAGTCTTACAAATGTGATATATTTGATTATAGCAATAACATTCTCATGTCATGACACCTGATAATTTTTTACTAGATATTATGCGACGATTACAGAACACCACATCCAATAGTATAAATTAAGTAGAACGTTAAGATTGATGGAGTGAACCTAATGTCATATGAAAAAAACAAACTAAAATATTGTTTACAGTAAAGAAAATTCAAACACTTATCAGAGGCCTTATTACTCAGTAACATCGGTGTTTAGTGATAGTATTCATATATGCATAGGCGACGATTCCTGTGTAAACGAAGAATCCAATTTTCAATGGCAATTTACCTATTTTATAGACACTAGCGTTTAAATCGCTTATCAACGAGCAATATGTGTGTACTTAGATAAATATTTACTCATCATAAACTAAAACGGACTCTACTACGATAGACAAAGTCGGTCTCGCTATGTTGATAGCTTTAAGAATAACGAAAGTACGGAATGCAGAGCAATAAGTGCTGCCATGTGCAGATATAATGCCGATAATTATTATAAATGAAACAGTAGAATAAAAAACGTATGCAGACATTTCAAACTAGTGGCTTAGCATTTTTATAATTGTTTTATACAAGTTACAGCGCTGGTAATCACATTTTAATAATAGGCCAAATAATTAATTCTAAATATCTAATGCAATTCATATTCTAAACGATTGTAAACTAACGTAAACCGTATCCTGTCTAATAGTCGATATGTAGATGTGCATACGTCATAATTACTATTTTTGCAATGTTTTTAGTACTTAGATGCTGCATTGGATGAGTACGGTTCGTATGAGTCTGGATTGCGACTACTCTCGCGGCTCGCTGTGGTGTAGGTTTGTAGTTGTTGGCTAGCGTTCTATCCGCGGTGTACCCACTATTTCAAGAAGTAAAAACAAGGAGGGGAATTGAATTCATTTATTTTAGAGATAAAGTTCAAATGGAAATTTAAATTGTGCCTTAGTGATAAATCGTTTAGCCTCTCAACTCATTTCGGAATCACATTATCGAAAACGGTTCCGATGTAATAACCTATAAACGTTATTTTACTTTAAGACTTGAAGTATTATCCAGTATTTCATATACTTTGTAGCACTGTACACATCATGCACTCAATGTAAAGAGACTATACGTTTAATTAAGCTGAAAACCCCCTTTCTGAGTTTTAGAAACTAAATTAATGCAATAATATTAAACAATATTTTGTTTTATTGGATGTTGTAATTGATTATATTTACATTATTATATAAATTCGTAGAGCGGTATGTATATGTCGTAGCAATAAAATAAGTGTGGCAATAAGGTCTAGTGCATTTGCTTTTGTGTCTTTATTAATAAATCGAATGTTGTATAGAACCCTGTCCCCACTAGTCCACTCTCGCTGTACACTGGCTTTACAATGTACGTACAATAAGTTCAAATTCTTGACGTTATTGAAGTATATATTTTATAATATAGCGCGTAATTAGTTACGTAGATGGAGATGTACCTACTCATTCGTAGAGGTCGATGCATTGACTTTCGCGAGGTTCCAAAAAGGTCCGCAAAAGACTGCTCAGACACGACAGACTTGAGTAGGTCCAATGAATTTTTCCCACATTTTTTTTACTTCTGACCTCTTTTTTGGGCGAACTTTGCATTATTGTAATACGTTATATTTTATCCTTAATCGTTCACCAACTATCAGACGTGTGTGGGCAGCCTTAGCCAGCGTATAGACGCACTATTTTCCCTCGCTTGACATTCAAATCACATTTGTTAATTGCGTGTCACAATGGTTAGCGTAAGTTAAAGTGCCAAGTGTCGCTAGTCCTTTCCTAAGTGCAATTTCTTCTCAATTATCTCTAACTGTACCTATTGTGTGTAATTCTTCAGCCTTCGCTGACTCTCGAATCAGCAACTGGCTTAACCAAAATAACAAATCGTACATGATCGTATTACTACAGGATACCTTTAGACTTGGATAAAACTATATTGATTTTTAGTTTTAATCGTAATATTTTTGAACACCTTGTTTAGTTGAAATATACAATAACCCAATTTATTGTTATTAACATAGTGTATTTATTATCTACCTAGTATATTTAATATATATAATACTTAAGTATTCATACCTAGACTTTAATTTACTATAAATATTTATATGTTCATAAATATAGTAATTAATATATCTAGCTAGTAATATATTCAAGATATCTCATTTGCTCTTCGAGCGTTTGTTTCAACATACTTTTCTATTAATAGGTCGGAACGTTATTTTGTATTCAATCCAAAAAAACCAAGAACACCAAAATTTGTCTTCCTTTTGCAATATTTAATTTCATAGATATGAAAATTTAACTTTTAGAACACCAATTATATTAATCTTATTGTAATGCTTCTATTTAGTCACCTCATTCTTGAATACCTAGTTATTAGAGATCGAAATTTCATAGAGTTATTTCTGTACATGCACGTACACAAATGTTGACATAGTCTATAGGTTCATGCATTTAAAAAAAATTGTCTGTGTGTTTGTTCCGAGTAATCTCTGAAATAGCTCGAGCAATTTGGACGGGACTTTTTGGCAGGAAGCTGATGTACATAAGAAAAACCTTTTCATTAGAAAAATAATGTAATGTTCCGAAGCGGCCGCGCGTCGTGAGCTGTGCGCTTTAACGTGACTGAATTTAAGTTTGTTTTATTGCGGGAGAATATCTTATACCGCGAGGCACAGCTAGTTCATAATTTACCCGAGGTTTTAATGAAAAATCCCTAGTTTACCACAGAGGACTTTTATTCAATTAATCACGACATCTTTTATGCTTATTAAAATTAATCTCTTTGTGGATAATCCACTTCCTTCTTTTGCTGTATTAAAATCAATGTACTGACATAAATAACTCTACCTAATTGCGACCTCTACTAATCCTGGATAAAATTTGAGGATGTTTTTACAGTGATAAAATTTATTTTATTAATATATATGTATGAATGCTAGTCTTGTTACAGCAGCCTAAAATTAACTGACGTTTTGATTTTACCTGCTTATGTGATTTCCGCCATTCATTACCAATATAAATGTACCAAATTCAAACTATATAAAGGTATCCTGTACGTAAACAAAAGTGAGAAATAGTTTGTAACAAAACGAAAAACGCATAATGTTATTATAATTAATAGCAGCTAATGTTAAAAATATTCTATATTGTTTTGTAGTGGATGTTTTATTCTCGATATAATAGCGATAATGGTCGAATAGACTTCTGCGACCACCTGGTGGTCGAAGGGGCTGTGCGACTGTGGGTCGGTTCACACCGAGACAGCCGCGCCGGAACGTTTCTATCGATTCCGGCGTATTTATAAGTACTAGAGGCGTGTTTAATATAAGGGACAAACAAATTATAGTATAAAATTGTTTACCAGACGCCCGCGGGCGTTAGACGAAAATATTATTTTTCTTAGATCACATTATATTGTAATAAAAGGTAATATATAGGTACGGGTCGCGGGCGAGCGCGCGCTACGGCTTCAAGAATAACGTTATTTTTTTATGCGCGCGCGCAGCCCTCACCCACGCCGCGGCGTATTTGTTATGTTTAAGAGGAAATATCTATTGTCTATTCCAAGGGTTGAATAACTACCAACACTTTTTTATATTACAATAATTATAGAAATTATTATTGAATCTTGTGTTTTCTTTCTGAAGTTCCTTTTTGATGATAATACAAAATAAATGAGCTCAAATAGGAAAAAAATAAAATAGGGAAATGCGAAGATACCCTACATTAGCATCTTCTTCGATATTGGTAAGTAAAAAATCAATTTTAACAGGAATATTTCAGTGATCCATAGTATCTTACCGTTAAACATAACATCAAAGTACACCACATACATTTTCTTCAAATGTTTGCTTCCACTGCTAGAGTAAAACTACCTTTAATTAATTATAATTGAGATATTCCAAATCGTAATTAGTATTAAAATGTTAATAATAATATTAAAATTTATTTGCTTAGTAAAAGTGTACTTCTATAGAAATTAAATGAAACTCGAAATGTAAACTGGTAAAATATTATATTTATTAACACTAGTTCCTATTGTGTTTCTTTTTCTTCTTAGTCTTGTTGGAGTGTGCCTCTATAAGATCGTCAATTTCTTTGCTGTCTTCGCCTAGTCTTTTTTCGCCACTGAGAACAAATACAAGTCATTATTTTAAGTTTAGGTTTTATAAAAAATGGTATTTACGTGAAGCCCTTGTAAAAGCTATTTTTCTTTGCCATTTTATAATGGCGGCCATCTTAGATTTGACATTTGTTAAACTGTATATCATTATACTAGTCGATCCCTTTTATTTGCCCTACACATAATTACACGGGAAACTTATAAAACTAGTGTCATGAGACTAATATTATGGCGATTATGATTATCCAAGTGCTATGTAACGTTTAAAAAGTACTACACTAAGGATACCGGGTTTGAACCCCATACAGTACTAATATTTGAACATGAACATAATATTTGTTTGTTTAGGTCAAGGTATTTCTATGTACTTACTATATGTACATATTACAAACAAAGAATATTAAAGCAATTTTAGCCCTGGTTTAGTTAGACCATACAAAAAGCTCCATGCACAAACTTGGGCTAGATGGCGTTGTGCAAATCATCATCAGCTCATTATACGACCCTATTGAGGGACACGAGTCTACTCATAAAGGGTTAAACGACTTCACATACAACCTTTGAATCTTTTCGCAGTTGTGCGCAGGTTTCGTCACGATGTTTTCCTTCAACGTAAGAGCGTCAGATAAACGTACATATAATTTCCAAAATTCAAAAATACATTGATACGGATTTGAACCTGCACCTTCCAGATCGTAAGGCAACAGTCCACACCAATAACCCACCGACACTCGGCGTTATGTAAATGTCTACCGATATTTCATAATGTTAATCAAATCAAATCAAAATATTTATTATTCAAATAAATCTTTTACACCTACTTTTGGATCGTCAATTGTAATTATAATTTTTTACGACTAATCCAGCTTAAAATTTCATTGTCTACCTCTTGACGGAAACCAATTGCTTCTTATTGCCACCAGCTAGAGCCTGTCCCCAGTCCAGGTCGCTGCCCTTGATGCGGTACTGCGCCAGGTCCTCGCCCATCAGCCGCGACAGCTCTTTACGTTGCTTTCTCTCCAACTCCTGGCAATTCATTGAAAATGCAAAATATTTCATTTCATCATTATAGCCTAAAATCTTAAGGAAAATCTCATTAAAAATGCTTTTACTCAGTTGATGAATATTAAAATTGTTACATTAAAATTGTACTTTTAAATGTATTATGAAAAATATTTAAACTAGATAATTGTTTGCCATACCCCGAAAAGACGAACTAAGTTGAAAGTACCATACTAAAACTTAAGAACCTTTGTACACTTAGTTGCAAATAAAACATTTGAATTTGAAAATGTCCACTACTGCAAGCCTCTCCTAATGATTTCACGCGGACCGATCCCTAGCTGCTGACATCCATCTGCTACCCGTCACCGTAATAAGGACATAGCTAGTAAAATTACCAGATATGATGTCATTCTTATGATTAGTGTCATTTTTTTAATTATAAAACAACATATTACCTACATACTTCATTAAATCAACTATAAATTGGACAATAGTACAAGTAAAAAAATACGGATCTTATAATTCTTGTACACATATGCCTAAAAAAATAATGAGAATAAATGTGTTTATAAACCCATTGTAAATGTAAATGAGGCCACTCGTTCATTCTTCACCTCAAATGTATGAATATTGTTAAACATGAACGCCGATAGATGGCGCTGGCTGTCAATTAGAACGCGCAATCATTACGTTTCTCGAAAACCGTATATAGCAAGGAGACGCATTTAAACGCCCAAGCCAACCTCTAACCTGCGTGTTATAATTCTATTTTTGCTAGCATTTAGCACTTCAAAGTGCTCAGTGCTCTCTGTCTATAAATCATTATCTTCAATCATCAAATAAACGAATGAAACTTAATATTACGCGATCATTAATTTTTTTAACATAAAATTGTGTTTAAAATATTTTTAAACATTTGATGAATTTGAAAAATGAATAATTATTTATCTACACAGAAAGAGTTCAATAAATTAAAATTTATTTCATTTCACTGCTTGACATTATGGTTAGTTAACTATTTGTTTGAGCATTCAGCTAATTACTTTTATATTATACAATATACTTATAATTTTCGAACACTTACGACCATATGATCATAAAGCTTGCTGGTCACGATGCCTATAGTGCGTAGAGACCCTAACAATAATATCGACTTATATTGTATGACATCGAATTAATGATCAGTCTATGAAAAATACCTATTTTCATTATTTAAGTAATTATTTTTGATTACAATAAATCATACAATATATTAAATAAAAATATCTTTTTTTTTCCTTTACATAAAAAATATTACATACATCAATAAAAAACCGATTATTACCTTAGCCGCTTTGGAGAGTTCATCTTGAAGACTCTGTTTTACTGGCCCGTCATTATTAACATCTTCTGCTGTCTTGTCGTCAATGCCGATTTCCTGAGAAATATTAATGGGTTGTATTAAATCATGTATTCAGTAAGAACAAGTTTCCAACAAGCTTTAGCTCAATGGCGTTAACATTAATACTAGATTTTTTATAATTTATGATATATAAATAAATAAAAGCGAGCGTCGGTGGCTCAATTGTGTAAACTGTTGCCCTCCTACCGGGGGGTTTAGGTACAAATCCCGCTACGTACCAATATGTTTTGGATTTTTCGAAGAAATATGTACGTTATCCGACGCTCTTACGGAAAACATCGAGAGGAAGCCTGCGCGCGCCTGCGTTGAGTTTCAAAGGCTGTGCGTGAAGTGTCCAATCCACATGGGCCCGCGTGGACCCCTAAAGCCCAAACACCCTTACGGGTAGGCTTGTGCCCTTCGGTGGGGACGTTTAATGTTCGGGTGACAAAATAAAAAAAAAGTTTTTTCTTCCTCAATATAAAATATTATTTCGTGTTAGTGGCATTGATTGGAGAACCAACAACTGATAGAATGTTATTATCCCCATGAATGCCGCACTGCGCCCGTCACCTAAGACAATATGTTAGTTCTCTTATACCCGGTAATTTTACTAGAATTTTAATATATTCACCTTAGCAACAGTGTCTTCCAACACTGCATTGATAGCAGACGTGATCTTCTTGCAGGCTTCGAAGAATTTCGCGAGGATCTGCGACCCAGGAAGACCCAGCTCAGCAGCTATGTCATCAACGTCTTTCATTTGGAATCCCATGGCTACGAAGATCACCTAACAAAACAAAATGATGACATTTACGGAGAATGAATGACTGCTTACCTCGACATATTAATGAAACTGAGAGATTCCAATATTGTTAAACCTTGTAATATAAACCTAGAACTAAAGACTTACTATCTTAACCAACGTCTCTCTGAGATTAATATTGAATATAAATATAAGTTTAAAATTATTCATTAAGTTATGAATAAACGATAGAATTAACTAGAGTTTCATAAAAGTCGCTGAGACTTGTTAAATGCTTTAAGATAAGATAAAAAAAATGTTGTTAAATGCTTTGTTTGTAATTATTATGTTTTACACTTTTTGATAAAGGTAAATAAATTAAAAATAACCTAAAAATTGGCCAAGTGCGAGCCGGATTTACCCGTGGAGGGATCCGCAGCAGCAAGTAACAATACTAGTAATTTCTTATTTACTAAGGCACCTACTACAGCTTTATTATGAGAAAATAGTGGCTCACCGTTTATGACGTATTAAAAAACCTACAGACCAGATATCGTTCAAACTAAATTTCGTTGTTAGATTTCATGACAATGTACATGAAACATGTATTTTTTTAATTTTATAAGCCCCATAGTTTAGAAATTAGAAGGGTGGGGGGTAATTTTTTTCAACTTTAGAATTGTCTTTCCAAAGTTGAATTGAATTTATAAAAAATGATATCAGAAACCTGAATATCATTTTCGAAGACCACATTGATACCCCACACGAGTGGGTACGCGAATTTTTTTTAAGTTTTAGTTCAAGAACCATAATAAAAATATTTTAAGTTTCTTGTCACCTTATAGCAGTTCAAAGAAAACATATATATCACAGGCTAAATGCTTAGTTTGGAATAATGGCGCTGTGTGAATGTCAGTGAATATTATTTATTATATACCTGTTGTATCGCGTCCAATTTGATCTTATTCTTACTGTGGAACACCAGCTCAGCCAGCGGGCCCAGCAAGTCGGTGATGAGGCGATAGTCAGCCTGTTGCCGACTGTAAGCCTCCAACCGGGACACGTCGTGGCCCGACACATATTGTTCGATGCGGTGCTTTGTTAACACTAAAAACACGTGTTATATTAATTCCTTAGATAAACTAACGAGATCCACAACCATGGAGGAATATCAACCAAAAAATGTCCGAGCCGCTTGACACATACGTTGACTTGTTGTTATACTTATGACCATAGATCGGATAATCGGATGCATATTTACCTAAGGTTGACCCGCGCCTTAGTATGGAAAGCACTTCTTTATCGTAAAGATTTCGGGATTTCGGAATTGATGCATTTAATGTTCGGAATATAGAATTAAATGTATTTTCATTACGTTTGTAGTGTTTTTTTTTACAATATATGATTTGTATGTACATTACTTGTGTGGAAAAAAACTCGATATTTCGGGATGAATACCGTTAACGTTTTGATTATAAATATAATTGAATGCACACTATATCCATTATGATGTTCGAAGCTTAGTACCTAGTATTTTATAAGAAAATAATAATAAAATTTTTTATGAATTTTATAAATTAATACAATAATTTGATAGGTAGGTAACCCATTCGTAATTTGTTTTATATCCGATTAGTTCAAAATCCCTGATTTTTTTCGAATCCCGACATTGAAAAAGACAATTCCGAAAAAAGAAGCCGTCTCCATATTTTCTTAGCCAAAAAATAAGTTTAGGTAAATATGCATCCGATTATCCGATCTATGCTTATGATATAAAATTATTCATTAATTTAAGATATCACCGAAAGGGTACAAATCAAAAGTACGAGCATACTACTATGTTACTTTGACATATAGCGAGCGACGTAATTATGAATGAAAATTTTGACCAACTGACGCGATAAGCAAAATTTTGCCACGGACGCGTTATGAATGAGACCGTGCGTCTAGATAGTTTATTGTTTATCTAAGATGAATTCACATCATTCTCATTTAGAAAGAAAGAAAAAAATAGATTTATTTATCACACACACAAATAAGATACAAACATAAAAACATTTGTCAGAGAAATCAAGATGTATGTTTTTTATGTAATTTAGTGGACTGGATCAGTACTCTAATTTGGTGGTAAGTGATACATCTGACCATCACAAATGCAGTGTCAAAGGAAATTTATAACAGTAGGTAGTCATTACCTCTTGTCAACACTGGTCCCTTATACCTGGTAATTTTAAATAATAATAACTTATAAAAAAAATTAAAAAAAAACTATAGGGCCTCCATCGAGCATCACAAAAGTGCAAAAACACGCCTATATTTTGGTAAATGTAAGGTTACTAAGGTATCTTATAAATTATTTTATTACTATATTGTTAAGTATGGTAAAGCCACATGGCTTTAAAAGGGCCGGCTTCACCGGAAGTGATACCACGGCCTCACAGAAAACCAGCGTGCAACAACGCTTCCGTTATTTTGATGAATGAGCGAGGTTACCTGGTTTTTTGCTACCTTATGCGAGATCCAAACCTAGCTTACGTGTTTTTGCACCCTTTTTAATAACATAAGTTAGTTTACTAGGTGGTAGACTCGATACTGAGACGTCTAGGTAGGGTACCACCGCAGTGCCAGATATCATCCCGTGAAACAGGAGTGTTATGCACTTTTGTGTTTCGGGATGAGGGCACTGTAGCTAGTGAAATTACCGGGTATAAGAGACCTAACATCTGTTGTCTCGGGTGACGGGCGCAGTGCGGCATTAATGGAGGATAATGACTGTCTGTCAGTTGTTGGTCTCCTTTAATGCCGCTCTGTCATGGTCTGGCGTATCACTTACCATCAGGTGAGCGTCCAGACCGTCCTGTACACTAATAACATAAAAATAAAAAAGTTGTTTTCACGACTCACTTGGTTTATCAATTTTAACGTTGTCATTGACGATGGTAGATAAAGCTAGCGAGGCGGGCAGTTTCCTCAAAGATCGCGGTAGGAGACGGGCGAGGCGTCTCCTAAAGTCCGCACTGTACGCGGCCACCCACGCGTCATCGCGGAGCGCGCGAAGCATTATACACGAGTGTTCGCCGGTCAAATCATTCGCTTTTTGACTGGAATTAATTATAATTATTTATGAAATACACATCCAAAGAAAAGAAAAACACACAGTCCCATCGTCCTGCAAAATACGTAACCAACCTGAAATTAGGTGCACATGTTCAAATTCTGCTACAATAAAGAAAAAATATGTGCACAGGAATATTGACAACAAATTAGGAACTATATGTGTATGTACTTTAGGATATGTTTTAGGGACTTGGCACTTAACAGCTTCTGCAACAAGCAAGAAGCCAAGGGTTTAGTTTTTAAACCAACTTGTGTATGTTTTGGCACCCTGCCTAACAACGAATGAGGTTCTGACAACCTGCCTATATGTATATTTGAGTAAAATCAACATTAAAGTAGGTACGAAAATATTCCAACTTACCTCAAATACACCGGAACGTATTTCTGCGATTTCCAAAACTTTAACAACTCTTCTGTAAGACCGAAACTGGTGCCGAGATAGTCTAAATGCTCCGCTTGCACTTCCGTCAGCCTTTTCAATAATGTCGGCGGTTTAGCTCTGAGGAAAAATAAATATCCATTTAATATACGTATCTTACTTCAGTAAAATTACACAACTTGGAGCTAGATGGCGCTGCGTGAATGTAAAAAAAAACTAACCTGGGTACAATATTCTCCGTGTGTAATGTGTCTTTTTGTCCATTCGCTTTTGTGTCTTCGTCGTCGGACTGCGCCTCATCCAGACAAGGTATATCTCCGGAGTAATACGCAGCTAGTTGTTGGAGAGCTCGCTTACCGTAACCCATCTAAACGCAAAAATATGATCATATTGTTGTTAAATGCAATAAATTAATTTTGACATTAATTTAGCTTGTCATTCACTTATTATAACTAAAAGTTATTCTTACGAAGGAGCTGGGGTCTAGAATCTAAAGGATGAGATAGGCAGAGGGAGTTTGACATAAAAAATGTCTGGTACATTTTTGATTATTGATATTTTTTCTATCTCTCTAACGTCTGATAAAAAATATAAATAATTAGTTCCATCAAAGGTAGCGATTAATCAGCCAGCTCGAAAAAAACCCACTTGTGATTTCCAAAAAAAAACTACGTAGGTACTTTGTTAATATGTGCCCTTAGATGAACAATGAACTAACTAGATGGACCATCATAAAGAAATATCAACCAATAAATCTCGGAGCCTTCACACATGTTACATTTAGGACATAAAAATTATTCATTAAAATTTCAACCTTAAGGCGTCAAGAAAAGAGCATACTACAATGTTACTATGACATGTAGCGAGCGACGTGATAATGAATGAAAATTTTGCTCAACTGACAGATGGACATTATTTTGTCTCGGACACTTTTTGAGTGAGATTGTGCATCTAGTTAATTGTTTTTTTTATGTAACGACGTGAACAGTACGGTCAGAACGCTCACCTGATGGTAAGTGATACGCCTGACCATGACAGAGCGGCATTGAAAGAGATGGACAAGTGATAGATAGTTATTATTCTCCATCAATGCCGCATTGCGCCCGAAACCAGTGACAACAGATGTTAGGCTCTTTACCCGGTAATTTCGTTAGATAGTTTATAGAAGTATGTGCCATAATAATGTTAATTCATAATATTTAAACTTTGTGTTTACCCGCTGATATGAAGGATGAGTCGCGATTCTGACTATCCTCGCACCGGAGAGCTTCGGGAAGTCCTTATCCCCGAACTGCTCGCATATATTCCACGGGATCAAGTCGCCTGCTGCTTTACGACCGCGTCCAAGACTGTCTTTCACAGATCTGGAATATAAAAATAAATGGTGTAATGGTTGAGATGTCGCCTACTACATCAAGAGTCCTGAGAATTATTATTATTTATTTGTTTTTCTCAACACAAACATATGACACAGACATTATAAGAACATGATAGATTGTGTGAGACAGATGCCTGATAAAGGTACCTGAGTTACAGGTCACCAGGCCCACCACCTCGGATCGCCAGGATGTCTTTACAGTATAAATAACTTCAAAATGTATACAATAAATGACAAAAAAGAAACATTAATAATAATGATAGCGATCAACATTGTAATTATATGTGAGGTTACAGCAATGTATGTTGCGTACCTACGTGTGATGTGTGTGTGTGTGATGTGTGAGTGTGTGATGTGTGAGTGTGTGTACGTGAGTGAGTGTGAGTATGTGAGTGTGCGTGATTGAAATGTACATAACATACTTATATTTTTTTAATACATTAATATTATACATAGAAAACACCCAGACCAATTCAAACAGACATGTTCATGCACACAAATGTTTGTAATACCCGGGGATCGACACCGGAACCCTTAGTGTAGTAGCCGATGGATGTCTCGACAATTACACCATCATCATCATCAGCTCATTAAACTTCCCCACCGAGGGACACGAGCCTACCCGTATAGGGTGATTAGGCCTTAGTCGTCCACGCGGGCCCAGTGCGGATTGAACGACTTCACACACAACCTTTGAATCTCTTCGCAAGCGTGCAGACGTGGTTTCCTCACGATGTTTTCCTTCACCGTAATTTCGAAATTTCGAAAACAGATTGGTACGTGTCGGGATTTGAACCTCAGCCCTCCCGGTAGGAAGGCGACAGTCCACACCATTGAGCCATCAACGCTCCTAATTACACCATCATCATCATCAGCTCATTAAACGTCCCCACCGAGGAGCGCGAGCCTACCCATATAGGCGATTAGGCCTTAGTCGTCCACGCGGGCCCAGTGCGGATTGGATGACTTCACACACAACCTTCGAATCAATACACCATATGAGTCGTCAATATATATGGGTAATAAAAATAGGTAATTGGTTCTATATGTAAGATCATAAAAAAATATTATTCACTTACTTTTCCGAGATGTTTCCCTCAAGGCACATTTGTATCACGCACAGGACCTCCGGCATCGACGTAGCGTTGGGAGGAGTCGGTGCTAACAGTACGAACAAACAGTGCGCAGGAGCGTCGGCTAATAGCTGGATGTCGTTGGGACTGTTCTACAATAATAATATGTTTATTACTAAAAGATTAGGTTAATCAAACATTTTATCTTTTAAAATGTTCAACAAAAGATTATTCATGAGTACTCAAAGAAAGTGCAAAGTTTATCACCCCCATGTGGTTGACTTTCCGGCAATTCGCACTAAGCGGTTTGCTTCGTCTTTTTTGGTTCGCACTGTTCGGGGGTGAAACTCCCTTCCTGCTTGTGTTCTTCCAGAGGATTATAGCCTCGGTGTATTCAAGGCTAGAGTGAATAGGCATTTCCTGAGTAAACGTGTACCATAATAGGCCTCGTCATTGCTTACTATCAGGCGAGACTGAAGCCAAACGTAAACCCATAAAAAAGGAAATTATTAAAATGCTTATTCGATCGGCAAATATGCTGCCAGGTAGCCTCCCAATTAATAAGTAGGAACTGTGAGCTTCCTGCTTAGTGACCAACTTTAACATATCGTTTGAAAACCACCAAGTTGTACTGGCCCTGGCTAATGAACTCATTCAAGCCATCAGAATAATGGTTTAATAGAGCATACTTGAACAAAGGCTTCACCAATTATTTCCACGCGGACATTGTGTTGACGATAAGATAAACGTCACATAAATGTCTGAAAATCACAGATAAAAATATACTATTTTAAACAAACCTTATAATGGCTAGCCACATAAATAGCCACAAGTCTATGCAGGAAAGCTTCAGCGGCACGGTGATAGCAGAACAAAGCATCTCGGTTCACGCGGTAGAGGTCGCAAGAGGCTGGGGGCGGAGCGCCCACGCCCACTGAAGGGGGCGGCGCCTCCAAACAGAGCAGGGAATTTAGCCAGCTTTCAACCGGATCTCCTTGTTTGTACCTGATCGGTTCTTCCAGTTTAATCTGATAACGAGAAAGAGTAAGTTATGGTTTATAAAAAAAACCTGCTGTATTTGTGGTACAAAAGTCATGTTGACCCTTCAACCGATCCAGTTGTATATATTCAACAGACACAATAGATTATCTATTGTCTGTAATCCCAGCGGCATATAGATTAACCCTTTGAACCCCTATGACAACTCTAGAGTGTGTTTCTGGCTACTGTTTCTTTTTCTTCGGCGCACTATATCTTTTTCGGCAATCCCAAAGGTTAACAGTAGAGAATACCACTCGACATTAAGTTCGCCTTTGTACATTACGTATATATATTTAACAACAATATTTTAATATTTTACTAGGTGATAGACGCGATACTGAGTCGTTTAGGTAGGTACCACCTCAGTGCCGGATACTGTCTCGGGAAATAGAAGTGCTGCACTTCTGTGTTTCGGGATAAGGGCACTGTAGCTAGTGTAATTACTCGGTATACGAAAGAAGGAAAAAACCTAACATCTGTTGTCTCGGGTGACGGGCGCAGTGCGGCATTGATGGTGAATAATAACTGTCTATCACTTAGTCTTCATCAAAGCCTGTCAGTCAAGGCCAGGCGTATCACTTACCATCAGGTGAGCGTCTTGACCGTCCCGTACACTTTGTATGCAGAAATAACTAAATAAAATAAAAAGCGACACGTAAAGAAACATACCGGCGGCGGAGCGTTGTGTTTGTTCTGCAACTGTGCGAATAGCTTCAGCGAGAGCGCCCGACCCGTCCCTTCGTATCCTGATACTGTGGATGACAGTAAAGCGAGCGGTGCCTTCTGCGCAGCCGCTGAGACATGGGCCAAAGGAATCGCTGCGGCTTCGTCTACTAGTACCAGATCTGCTGCTGATAGCAACGAGTGGTCGTCTGGGGGTGATGTACTGAAATACGAATAGGTAAAACACAATTAATAAGGCTCTCCTGGTACACCACCTGCGCAGTAAACGTAATTTAGCAATTGCCGCCTGTGTTCGAATTGACATTTAGTTTCTAAGATTTGGCGAAATCCTGAATTTACTGATAACTGCCCAAATCTGTTCACCCAAAGGTTACCTGGAAGAAATTGCTACCTTAGCCGCTACATTGTACTCGTCTTCTGTTATTACTTGTTGTGTTGTAAGTTTTTCTTTTCTTATGTGCAATAAAGTATTTTATGTAAAGCTTCGCTTTTTTTGCCGCCAATCGCATATCTTAGGTCTGCTGGACACAAGTCTCTCGCATTACGACGGATATTAGAGTCATCCATTATTAGCGAATACGCTAACATAGCTTATTGACTCACAAATATCATTTATGTATTTATTAAGGTTCACCAGCTTTACAAGTAACATCCAAAAGAAGAAAAACTTATTACTACTCCTTCATATATCCTACTTAATAATATATATTACCTGAACCGTCTGCCTCGAGTTTCTCGCAATATTGATCCTCACNGATAGACTCTTTATTGCTCACAATAAATTAAAATACAAACAAAACCATAAAACCAATACAGTGGGCAAAGCGGCCTTATCGCTACAAGCGATCTCTCAGGCAACCTTAGGATAAAGAAAGACGAAAAATAAGTAAGTAGTGGCAAGAAAATAGGAAAAACAAATAATTAGGAAAAAAAAAGACAGGAGAGACAAACTTTTAAAAACATTTGCATATTATGCAAGAAGAAAAAAAGGATTATTTATTACAATCAGACACTCAATTTTTTATGTGTTAGTTATGGTACTTATATATTAAGACATGTTCATATAAATTTTAGATTGCAAAATGTTTTATACGCTTCGACCGCACTACAATTCAGGACATAAAATTATTCATTTAATTGTCGATCGTAACGCTTCACCAAGTGTACAAAATCACAAGCGCGAGATACACTACTATGTTAAATATGACATGAAAATTCTGCTCAACTGACCGTGATGTGTCCACAGCAAAACTATGCACATCGTCATACTTTTGCTGCCTTCACTTTTGAGTGAGAGTGCATCTAGTAAGTTTATATTATCTAAGGATGTTACTCATATATTCTACTGGTATACTTGCATCATTTTAACTTATCACAATCAATATGAAATTAAAATCAGCTTCTATTTAGATGACAAGGCTCAAAGTAAGGTTAAGATTTAACAATATATATGTAAAATAGTATGATCCTAAACCGAATTAATTTTCCGCAATATTCTTGAGGATAAAAGTATCCCTTCAAAAGCGAAGTTGTTCGAGATTCGCGCGTCATCGACAAATAATGATATGGCGGGCCGCTTATCAAAATTCGCGAATGGCTTGTGCTCGCGCATTGGCATGTTTGAATTGCAAACGTACCGAATGAACTGTTATATTGACTTGTTCCTTACTTGTATAGGTATTATATAAATTTAAGACAACCGCCATGGACGATATATTGCGAATTATGTTGCATATATATGTAAGAGAATGGAATGACCTCCCTGCGTTTGTTTCCGCCACTTACAACCCTGTGGCATTCAAAAACGAGTGAATAGGCTTTTTCTGGGCAAGCTCGCTCCATCTTAGAGCACGTCTCTTCCCCTAGTATAGTCTGTGCTCAAGAGTAAGCCCATCAGATATAAAAAAAACCCGTCTCTTAACGAAGTACTTCATCATCAGCTCATTAAACGGCCTCACCGAGGGGCACGAACCTACCCCTATAGGGTGATTAGGCCATAGTCGTCCACGCGGGCCCAGTGCGGATTGGACGACTTCACAAACAACCTTTGAATCTCTTCGCAGGAGGCATGAAGGTTTCGTCACGATGTTTTCAACGAAGTACTTAGTAGGATTAAAATACTTTTACAGATGTATGGAAGAAAAAGCTTACTGCGACGACTCTCAAGTAATGGATCAGGGCATAAGAATGATCACACACTTTACATTAAATAAATATCCACTGAATTCACACAGCGCCATCTAGCCCTAGTTAAGCTTTGAAGCCTGTTTTATGGGTACTAAACAACGGAATATACATACTTATAATTTTTTTGTTAAATACATACATATCATACATAGAAAAATACTCAGACCATTACGAACAGGACATGTTCATGCACAATAATATTTGTACTGCTCGGACCGAACCCGGATCTTTGTGAGTAGC
This sequence comes from Leucinodes orbonalis, assembly GCA_019425675.1. NCBI lineage: Eukaryota > Metazoa > Arthropoda > Insecta > Lepidoptera > Crambidae > Leucinodes > Leucinodes orbonalis. The sequence continues at coordinate 20,317 of PQWD01003341.1, forward strand.
TGACGTCTCACCCATTCCACCAATGGATCGTTAAAATTTTTAAGATACCTAGTCTTGAAGTGGATAATTAGGATAAGTGTAAAAGTATTATGAGCGTATCATGGATTATTTTTAAACTTTTGTCGTGTTGTATTAGCGTTGTACGTAGTAATTTGTACGTTGTTGTTTTCACTGTGATGACTTTATATAAATTATCAGATATAACTCTTGACCCTAGGCGATAGATTATGCTTCATGCGATTTGGATTAATGATTGATGACGTGCAATTGCATGATGTTGTATTTTAAAATAAATCCGTATGTCTGAGAAGTTATTGATTGCATCAGCTATGGTTAAGATAACAAAATCATTTGACATATTTGCGCACTTTCCTTGTACACTATTTGCAAAACACCTCAATATAGTAATATAACGTACAAACAAGATGCGATCCTCGCAGATTTGCTGTATTTATTGGCCTTGTATTTGAAATTTGTGGTTGTCATTGAACCGTTTCTTCAACTATGCAGTATGCTGCTGGGCGTAAATCTTCCCCATTTGAATATATCTTGGTTCTCGCGCTTTCCTAATCCAGCCTCCACTAGCGACCTCGAAGTTGTCGGTCCCTCGGGCCGGATGTCCTACGCTACGCCAGCCACGACGTGGTCTTCAATCTAAAACTCGTCTGCTCTATGTTCTGTTATTAAACATTAGTTTCTACACACGCGAGCCCAGAGCGGATTGGCCGACTTCACGCACAACCTTTGAATCACTTCGCAGCGCATGCGCAGGTTTTCTAACAATGTTTTCCATCACCGTTTTATTATTGTTGTTAACTATCCATAGTACTACAATACTAAATGAATGTCGGGATATTCTGTCTTCAACCTTTTGAAGTCTACTGGAGATAGGTAGCTAGATATCCAGGTCCTTTGCTTTCCAAATCCATGGTCGGTATTATTTATATATAGCCTCTTGTACTGTGATAGAGGTTGTTTCTCTCTCTCTTCAACCTATTGCAGTCCACTGCTGACATAGGTCTCCCCCATTTTGCGCCAATATCCAAGGTTGTTTACATACTTAGCAATTTGTGAATGTTTTATTGCTATGTTAATTTAACCCAATGTACAGTTAGTTCGAGTTATTTTCCTGTCGCTCCGCCGTGAATCGTTATCGCCGTGCTCCAATGTAAACATTAGCATACAATATTTATTTTTGGATATTTATGAACACTTAGCACACCCATGTTAGTAGGTGCGCCGGTGTGAACGTGTCGTCTTATATTTTTTTTTTAATAATTTTGTAATTTAAACAATTGAAATAAGTATTCTGTGTCAAATACAATGATTTCCTTTAACTAACAACTGAAATCTAAAGACACAAAAAATGTATACGCAGCATGAGCCAGAACAGCTTTTTAAATTACACAGAGACAGAATGCAGTGGATTGCTTAAAAATGTTAAGTAGGTACCTAATCCACCTCATGCCAGGTCAATTTTTATCAATTATCAAGTCTACTTCAGTCTGATCATGATTTAAAATCTTCTATGCGTATCTATATTTTTAAACTTTTTATAACATCATCATCATCATTCCATCAGATCCCTAGCAGTTGACATCCATCTGCTACCCGCCACCTTAACCAGATCATCGTACATCTGTTGGGGGTCGGCCTACGCTTCGCCTTTACGTGGACCCACTCGAGAACCTTTCCGCCCCACGGCCAGGTTCTATCACTATATGCCCTGTAACATACTGAAGAGAATCTAAATAAAAATAATATATTTTATAAAACCCTTGAAACCGGGAATCCAGACACGATACAAAAACTATTTCTTGCGCTTTAGGGCGTCATTGGCGGACACAGGGTTAAGACAATACACATCCAAAAGTGGTCTGTCTTAAGGTTTCACATAGCGAAAGCGAGTGGCAGTAAGGCCGCCCAGTATGTTAAATACGTGTGCAACTTCGAGGACATAAACAGCTAATTTAAAAAATTGCACTGTCTGTGAATCGAATTTTTTTTAAAGATCATACTATAATATGGTTCAGTTACTTCCACTTGTTCCACGCGGACCCAGTGCGGATTGACTGACTTCACGCACAATCTTTAAATCTCTCGCAGGCGTGCGCATGTTTCCTCGCGATATTTTCCTTCACCGTAAGAGCGGTCGGATAACGTACATATAATTTCCTTTGAACTTACGCCCTGAATATCGGAAGGCAAAAGTCCACATTATTGAAGCAACGACGCTCTACAAATGTATTTATTTCATGTAAATTATATACAGTGAAATTACAGTACCTTTCCGCGAGCTTGAACAATGCGTCTAGAAATACGCTTATGGCAAGCGCACGCGCATAATCGACCCATTAGTCAAGGAGCGCACGTATCGGTTATGCAGAAGTTTAGCAACGTCCCAGTTCCCGGAGTGTCGCGTGCCTTGTGTGATTGACCTCCCGCGTTAGTTATCTATGTCATGGCTCTTACTCGGTTTTACCGTGTGTATGCTAAGTATACAACTTGTTATTCGCTAGATTTGCAATGCAAAGTTTGAGAATGTAGACGCAATTGGAGACGTGTATTTTCAGATAAGTTGAATTTATAGTTGGTGAACATTTGAATAATTTATTTTTAAGATAAACCTTAAAATTATATCAGTTCTAATCGTGCGTTTATTGATCTGAAACATGCATTATAAAGTGACTTATACTACTCGTACTACAGGAGCTTGTATTAGTAATAGTAATTTATTTAGTATCTTATAATTTTAACATTAAAAGAATGTGATATGGCCTCCTGTAAGTGCAAAGGACCTGTGTTAGAGACCCCGCTCTTACATAACAATGGGTTAACTATAAAGTACTTACACCAGCATCAATTCAATCAATACTATACTATAGTTAATCTTAAGTTAATAAATGTAAAAAGAAGAGAAAAAACCGACCGTGTATGTGCGTGTATTGTATGATATGTATTGATGGTATTCTATTGTATTTTCAAAAAAAAAAATCATACATGTTATACATAAAATTATCCAGACTAAAATAAACAATCACGTGGTTGAATAATCGACAACGTCATTCCACTTCATCATCATCATAAGCTCATCATATGTCCCCACCGAGGGGCACGAGCCTATCCGTATAGTGTGATTAGGCCTTAGTCGTCCACGCGGGCACACTGCGGGTTGGGCTTCCACACAACCTTTTAATCTCTTCGCAGGCGTGCGCAGGTTTTCTAACGATGTGAAGTTTTAGTGTAAAAGTTTCTTCTTTCTTTCAATACCTACATTTGGTTCTAGTGTTAACTGATACAAATGTATAACCCATTACGTGTATGTTTCCAAGGAAGAGACAAAGTGTGTGCCAGTCCCCGAGAGTGTCCCCCCTCGGCCGGTTCTCTTACTGTACGCGAGGGAGTGCGCCGCCGCCGAGCCCGTTGTTAAAGCCCTTAGGGCTTTGCTGGACACCGTCGCACCCGGACAGGTAAGTCCTGTATTCTACGAGAAAGAAAAACCATTTACTGGCCCAAAGGAAAACAATTTAATATAAACAAGAAAAACATACAAATAAACTTGGAACAGAACCCAACCCGACCACTAGGTGTAGACCCTATACTGAGTCATCTAGGTAGGTACCACCGCAGTGCCAGATATCGTCCCGTAAATACGATTGTAATGCACTTCTATGTTTCGGGGTGAGGCCACTGTAGCTTAAAAATACCGGATATGAGAGACCAACATCTGCTGTCTCGGTGTCGGGCGCAGTGCGCATTGTGGAGGATAATAACTGTCTATCAGTTGTTGGTCTCCTTTAATGCCGCTCTGTCATTGTCAGTACACTTATAACAAAAAAAAAATCCGTGCTTCATTTGAACGTTAAGCCGTTGGTCTCATTTGTATTGAGCCCGCGTCGTGGGTTACAGTCCAATCCCCATAGTTGTGATGTGCGAAAGTGTCATAATGATGACATTTTGTATATGTGAAAATGGAAGCACTTACTAGGTAGGTAGTTTATATCGACATTATTTCTATGCAACAAAAATAAAGAGAGTAACATAAAATTTGATCGATTATAATTTAATAAAAATGATTGATTCGATTAATTTAGCTTAGGCTATTGCGGTAAAACACTTATGACCACACCGTAATGGATTATCTAACAAGTTATATTATTTAAAATAATTTCATGTAGATAAGAAACGAAGCAGTAAAGAAATATAAACGTGACGAGGTAGGTACCGAAGTCAACACAACAAACAACACCGAGAGCGAGACTGAAATCGATAAATGCGTTATGAGTCGATATGGGTAGGGATGAAACGATACCGTTCAAGTATCGATACTTTTACTCGGTACTGTAATACTGTATCGGTCGTGAAGTACCGATACCTATTCGGTATTGTTTGAAAAGTTTTGATACTTTTTTTTACAAATTTTTCAAGTTGTAACTTAGAGAAGTGTTCAAATTATTACATTTTCTAAAAGACTGCTTTTGCAGCGGTACTAAAATATATATTAACTTTAAATGTTTGTTTGTTAAATTAATTATTGAAGTAATTATTGTTGCGCCCGCTTTTAAAAGAAATCCTTTCCTAAGATTCAAAGTGAGGTAAATAAATGAGTGACGAAATAACGCTGGGGACTCGGGCTTCAAATCTATCCATGCCTCTAAACGGCAAGAATTTTGAGGTACATTAGCCAAATAAATTGGACTTCATGTGCTTTCAAGGAGCGGTTTCACTTCCTGCCAACTGTGAATTGGTTGCGTGGTGACCGAAATCAAAATCTTCATTCGTTCCCTCCCCCGCGTCACATATCCCGATTGCCGTTGTAATTGTTGCGCAGTGTATGTGAGATGTGTTGTGTGCCGGGCAGGTGTACGACGTGTACTCGTCGAGCACGGTGGCGCTGGCGGCGGCGGCGGCGCGGAGTGGGTGCGCGCGCTGGGGCGGCGGCGCGCGCGCCGTGCTGCTGCAGACGCCCGCGCTCGCCCTGCACGCGCCCGCACACACACACCACGCCCACCACACGCCGCCCGCGCCGCCCGCGCCGCACACGACACGTACGTCTCATATTATAATAAATAACCAGCTGACCCGACAGACTTCGTGCTGTCAGAAAATTTGTAATGTGCCAGTATTTTGTTCCTACCACAGACATCCGAATATACAATTAGACTGGACAAGCCGCCAAGTTTATAGGCAGTCCCCGTGTCGCAATTTCTTTTCGGTTCTTCCCTGTGAAAAGTTATTATATTTCTTGGTAAATTTATTGATTCATTGCGATGATGGCATGTTACAATTGCACAGGATGGCATTTTGGGAAAAACGGTAATTTCTTCTAATATTCGTGCGTCTTGACTCGTCTCACAGAGCGCAAACTGGCAACCAGTGTATGCTCGTTGAGCTTACATATGTCGCACTTTAAACGCGGCTCGCCCCATCTCCTGTATTGGGAAATCTGTGGTTCCTACCTTTTTAATATTATTTGCAAAAAATATCCTGAACAGAACCGTCACCCTAGTAATAATTCGATATGAATTCAAAATAATTAAATAAAACACTATAAGCATTTAAAATAAGTAATTTTTATGAACTTTATATAATAATAGTGTGATGTATTATCGACGAGACATTTATATGTCAGTAGATTGTCACTTCACTTTTGCAATAAATGTCGTAATGGCTACATCGAGTTGTTTCCCTGAGCTGTAATATTACCTAGGATTACCAGGACATTACATTTGGCGACGAGGAAAGTAACCAATACATGTAAAAAAATGTCTATCGGCAAACTAAATGAGTTTAGTGTGAAGACCGGTACTTGGTCGTCGTACGTGGACAGGTTGAAAATGTATTGTAAGGTAAACAGCATTAAAGTCGGTATGGAATTACCTATATTAATAGCCAGTATGGGGGATGAGGCTTACGAGTTGTTGGTCAATTTGTCTAGTACAGATAAACCACGGAATTTGACATTTGACAAAGTCAACGAGTTGATGCGTCAACATCTAATACCGGTACCTTCCATGCTAGCAGAAAGATATTCATTTAGACAGAGAAGACAAAGTTTAGGGGATAATATTGCGTTTTACGTAGCGGAACTAAAAAGGCTGTCGAGGAATTGCAAGTTCGTGCAAGTCTATCGGAAAACTTGCGGGATCAGTTCATTGTGGGTTACAAAGCGACGTCATGAGGCAAAGATTGTTTGCTGAGGATGACACTACGACCTTTGTAGAAGCGGTTAAGCTGGCTACGTCTTTAGAGTCGGCGGAACGAGATACTGCTGTCGTAGAAATACTCGGGGACGTCAACAAAAACACCTGAGGAAAACCTCTTCATACGTTAACGGAAGCAGGGGTCGTGACGAGGCGTACGGGCTTGGCGGTAGACCGCCGGGAGCCAGCCGCGGTCGAGGAGCTGCGGCGCCCAGTTGCAGCCGGCAAGATGTTCAGCGGCCGGCGGGTGACATGCACAAGCTGCATGGCTTGTGGGGCACGGAGTCATAATCTCACAAGATGCAGATTTCGTGGTTATGTGTGTAGCAAATGCCATCAAAGAGGTCATTTGCGTCGGGTGTGCCCGGAGCGGGTCACAGCGCCGCCAACGTTGAGGAAAGTCTTCGAGAACGCAGAGCTCACCATGGCCAGCGGGGAGGACATCCATGAAGACCTCAATTTCGTAGGTTTGAATAACTACAAGGCAGTAAGTGTACCTATCCGTATAGACAATGTTATTTTAAATATGGAAATAGATACGGGGACTGCTATTTCTTGCGTTAGTCAGGTTATATATAAAAAACATTTAATGTAATGTCCTGGTAATCCTAGGTAATATTACAGCTCAGGGAAACAACTCGATGTAGCCATTACGACATTTATTGCAAAAGTGAAGTGACAATCTGCTGACATATAAATGTCTCGTCGATAATACATCACATTCCTCCACACTTATTTAAGACTAAAACTACCATTTAAACAATAACAAAATAACAAACTTAAATCTAGTAAAAACTTTTAGCAAAACATATAAATAAATCTCAATTAGAATTTATATCTAGGAAACTTATCTAACCTACATTGCCGCATCGGTCTGCGGTACGGGATAAGTATAGGGGTTGAGGGCGACGCTGGAGCGGAGTTGACCGGAGAAGTGCTTAACAGCATGGTCTCCCTTCCCGAAGTGTTAAGGCAGCCGTTGTTGCCAGTGGTTTGTCGACATTGACTGCCGCGTCGGAAACCTTATCCGCATCCACCTGCGCGCATCTGAATGAGCCATCTTCGACCGTCCTGACCGGTCACCTTGTTTAGTAACCGAATGTTCTACCGAAAGTTGTTTTACTTCACCCTGAGCTGAGTTTCCCTGGTTAGGTTCTAACGGATATGCCAAATTACTCCCAGATCTACGTCTCAGTTGGTCCACGTGCCTATGTATAACGTTACCGTTACAATCTACCAGCTTATATTTGTGCCACCATACAGCTATCGATCGCTCCTGGTGCCACTTTTCCCTCTTAAATATTGTCTGTACCAGAACATTGTCTCCTACCCTCATCTTCCTAGATGAGCCCCGCCGCTTCACTTGTTTTTGTTGAGAACTAGTTACTTTACGTTCTAAATTTGGTTTTAATAGATCCAGCCTAGTCCTTAAGCGTCTCCCTGTTAACAATACAGCCGGACATTCTCCTGTTGAGCAATGTTCCGTGTTTCGATAATATAACAAACACCTATTGAGGGTTTTTTGTACGTTAGAATTCTCCAATACTGCTTTTTAATTACCGATTTAATCGTTTTAATTGCATTCTCAGCCGCTCCGTTCGACGCCGGGTGATAGGGCGCGGAGAATTATGCCTCTATTCCGTCCGCGGCCGCGAATGATGCAAATTCCTTACTCGTAAATGGAGGTCCATTGTCGCTCACAATCTGTTTCGGGATGCCCCATCTAGCCCATAGTTCGTTTAATTTCTCTTAGTCAAACTGGCGGAGTGTTCGCTACGGAAACACTTCTATCCATTTGACATGGCGTCCACTACTACTAAATATATTTTACCGTGCAGCGGGCCTAGATAATCAAGGTGTATGCGAGCCCGGGGACGGGCCGCCAGGGCCACGCACGGGCGCGTGCCGCGGCGGCGCGTCCGCCAGCGCGCGCACGTCCCGCACTCGCGGCACACACGCTCTAAGGCTTCGTCGATGCCCGCCCACCATGTCGTAATCGCTACATCGAGTTGTTTCCCCGAGCTGTAATATTACCTAGGATTACTAGGACATTACAAATAACAATAAAGCTCAAATTGATTCTACGTTTTAGTTAGAAAACGTTTGTATGTGAAAAAGAAAAGGGCTGTTTTTAGGGTTTTCCCGGCAATTATTCGATTTTTTCTCGCCGTAAGAACCATACTTGTACTTCAACGAACATTTTAAAAAAATAATTGGCCAAATTGGTCCAGGCGTTGTTGAGTTATGCGCTTACCAACACAATTTGCGATTCATTTTTATATTAGAGATGAGAATTCACTGACATGCACCATCCGCCATCTAGCCCCAAATTAAGCATGAAACCTGTATTATGGGTACTAAACAACGGATAAACATACTAATGCAACAACCACTAGCCTACTAGACGCCTAATGTTTGAATTTCTCGGAACAAATAATTCTGTCAATGCCCCGAAGCGGGGGCAGAGGAAAATATGCATGCTGATTCGGCGATTCAAATTCCCGCCGTTACATGGATGACAACTAGTGATGGGAAGTATAGTAAAAATATACCAGTGCTTATTTTATTCTAAAGGATATTATGAGGAAAATATACATTACGTAATTTATCAACTCAAACTGTTTGAAGGATTTTTTATATTTTTATTAAATTATCCTGAAAATTGATTCATCATCATTATCAGTCCGTTGTTCACGCGGGCCTTGTCCGGATCGGCCGACTCACGCACAACCATTGAATCTCTTCGGGGGCGTGCGCAGGTTTCCTCACGATGTTTGCCTTCACCGTCGCATACCGTACAGATAATTTCGAGAATTCGTAAATATATTGGTATGTGGCGGGATTTGATCCCCAACCCTCCTGATAGAAGAGCATCAGTTCACACCATTGAGCCACCGACGCGAATTGATTAATTATGTATTAATTATTCAAATTGCAGGTTACTGCATCCAAGATTGTGTGAGAAAACCTCGTGATATACTTTTACTACCATAAAGTGTCATTTTACATTTAACTCACGTCATTTTGATTGTTACATATTCTCTGAATACGAATACCTATGTCTGCGGAGTCGTTCTAGGAAACACGGACTAAATGATTTTTCAATTACACTTAACCAGGCATATTATGTTTTGAATAGCATTCATTTTTAACATTTTCAGAAAAACTCCTACATCGCTATTGTATGAATTTTAGAGCTATTTGACTTAATGTGGTGTCAAAATAACTGTCTTAAAAAAAGATTAGAAGATGGTGAAAGAAAAGGTCTGTCTTGGTATTAAATTAGTCAACATTAGCAAACAAAACAAAGCAACAAACAGGATCTAGCTATCTATAATCGTTTAGGCTGTTGTAGCGCCTCGATTTTACACACTTTATCAGGCATTTGAACACAAATGCCTGATAAAGTGTCCGCTTCGGGGCATTGACATAATTATTTGTTTCGAGAAATTCAAACATTATCCGTCTAGTGCTAGTGCGAATCCCGTATAACAGCACCATACCACACCAGTAATGTGTTTTGTAGTTTAAGTAATTATCTTTCAGTGTGTAACTTCCATGATTTTTTCTTGCTTTGTGTGTTATGAAAATAAATGTATTTTATTTTAATTCTGTGTACAGTTTGATAAATGTATAAACTATTTAAAAAAGGTAAATTATATGTTTTTATATATGTACAGTTAGCGAGCCTCTACTGTGGCGGTCGGGCGGTTACCGGACCCCGGCTCCGGGGGATGGCTGCTGACGATGGCTGTTCGACTCCTGGCCGACACCGCCCACACCAACAATATAACACGCTTTATATAGCCACGTACGTACCAATATTTTTAATTTAAATTATTAATAAAGGTTAAAAACAGGTTCAGTCTTTTTCTAAAAGACTTTAATTTCGCTTTAACAGGATAATGTGTTTGATGAATTCTTGTAAACTGTGATTTATTACTTTTTTCATTTTTCGCCGTAGAGATGTCTCAAAGCGTCACAAACAATATATTTTCCATAGTGTCTGAATTTCTAGTGGTTAATGGATTAAGCTAGTAAAAATACCGGGTATAAGAGACCTTACATTTGTTGTTTCGGATGACGGGCGCAATGCGGCATTGATGGAGGATAATAAGTGCCTATCAATTTTTGTTCTCCTTCAATGCCGCTCTGTCATGGTCAGGCGTATCACTTACCATCAGGAGACCGTCTTGACTGTCCTGTATATTATAAAAAAATCTGCCTTCATAACCTAGTGGCCTTCGGCTCTCGCCGTGGGTTCGTGTCGGAAGTCGTGGGTTCGAATCTCGGGGGAAGTCACTTTGTAGGATTGTTCCTAGCTTGGTTAGGACATTCTAGGCTGAATTACCTAATTGTCCGAAAAAAAAGATGACTCTTCGCTTCGTTTGGCACGTTAAGCCGTCGGTCCCAATCTTAGCATGGTAGATGTTGACCACCAAACCGTACGCGCCCGCGTGGTGGGCTACGACCCAAGCTCGGCATGGCTATGCTGTGGGGGTGGCCTGTGCCTTACAGTGGGCCGTTTTAGGCTGGTGATGTTTCTTTTTTCAATAATTTTTCATCTAGTTGTTACTAAGGCGTCCTGCCGATGATGAGTTAGGACGCCGAGATCTGGTCGCTAATAATTGGCCTCTTAA